>JAPKLY010000824.1:100957-128875 GCA_026898435.1 Prunella vulgaris | reverse complement strand
ATGAGTTATTTGAATGGGCGAACGTTGCAATAACAGCAGCTGGCCGCGGACAATCACGATTGGCAAGCAAGTTTCTATCACAAACTTTTGGGCGAACAACTTTCACGTACGACGAGTTTCAGCGAGCGATCCTCGAAGGCGAGCAAATAACATCTTCCGCAAACGGCTAAGCATGTGTGTGCGACTAGGGGCCCCAGGCGAGCAGCACCTTTTGCGATGGTGAGCAGCTCTTTACGGCGATCAGCTTCTTCATTTTCTGGGCCGCGAACAATCTTCACACGGCGAACAGCTAGGCGTGCAAATGTCGGCGAACAACTCTCGTGGAGCGACCATCTTTATTGGACGAGCAACTCCTTTCTCTGGGACATCGGCGAACAGCTCATGCATACGCGAGCAACTGGCCATCGACCGCGTCGGCGAGCATCCTCCATCGGCGAACAGGTTTATTGGCGAGCTTGTCGCTCTGGCGAGCAGCGGCCTTTGGTGAGCATGTCGCCTTGGCGGGCAGCCGCTTTGACGAGCAGCTCTCGCGGGCGAGCTGGTGCGTGATGGAGGCGACCAGCTTCCTTTGTCGGGGAGCGGCGAGCAAGTCTCCAGGACTCCTTTGGCGACGAACAGGCCGTGTGCGTGGACGCCGGCGAGCAGCTCTCGTGGCGAGCAGGTCCACCGGGCGGCGAACAGGCTGTTGCGGCGACCAACTCCTCGTGGCGAACAGATCGTATCGGCGAACAGCTTTCCTCCAATTCACACCGCCTTTGATCGAGTCAACTCTTATCTCTTGGGCGCCGTTTTCGATTTGGAAACGAGCGGAAATAGTTTTTTTTTTTCTGTTGGCGAACGATCTTCAGTCCGTTGACTCGGTCAATATGTGCGGCTCCAACATAACTCCGATTATACCACGTATCCATTTAACTCTGCCCACGAACCGATATACCTTTGAATCGGTGGCGAGAGTTATCTGCTTCGGGCGGCGGTTGCAATTGATAACATGGTGGTTGCGACTCCCCACGGACAGAAACCTGTCGAGTTGTGGCAAGCGGCAGCGCTGGGTCTGCATGAGGATGCGGTGACGTTACTCCAGTTGGCTGGCGCGTCTTGGCGATGGCGGCAGCTCTGTTTCCGGCACAGATAGGTGAACGGGAGAGGAACGGTGTGATGCTTCCCTTGTCGCTTGAATCGAAATTTTCATCTTGCAAATTAATTTCAACAAATTGATTGAGTTGTAGAAATCTTTCATTACCTTCACTGTAATCCCGCAACATCCACGCTAATGACATCTTAAAAAATAGCAAAGTATGTAGCCCAGTAACAAGAAATCATCCCCAGTGAACATCTTCAAAATTTTCCAAATATTTCTTCGAAACGAAAGTTCGGCCCTCCTTCTAGCGCCAAAATGTTGATGTAATTTTCGTAATGATAATTATGTGGCTATAATAACATCAATTACACCAACAATATGCTGAAATAGACGATTATGCGAGATTTTATGAGTAAGCAGGTAGGTCGTATATATAAGCTTGACGTTCGAACAGAACTTCGTTAGGGTAAAAATTTCGTCCTTTATTCGAATGAATTCGGTTACATTATATAGGAAATACAAGCTGCTGGATCGTCAAGTCTGCTTCATCATAAGCTGCTAATCAGCAGCCTGCTTCACTAGAAGCTGCTGACTCGTCACCAGCTTAACAACTGTTGACTCGTCAGAGTGTTCTTCGATCTGGTTCTTTCTTCGTGCTTGATCAATTCTCTTGGACACGTCAATTTGGACTTGATTAATTACTTCCTTAAGCACGCACGTCGATTATTTCATTAACAGTGGTAAACTGACCAAGTTATAAATATCGAATCCACGGGAAGCAATGAGACAATCTAATCCTAAGGATTGTGTGATGGAATGAAAAATAAATAATGAAATTGCAAGTTTGGTTTCTATCTAATGCTTAATTAAAGCAGATAATAAATGAATTAAATATTAAGAATCAAGAACTAGTTAACTATCACGAGAGTGTGCAGGAGTAGTTATATGCTTGGGGTAAACAGAAATAATTGAGACAGCAGGAATCATGCAAAATAACGTAAATAAATCAAACATTAAAATATCATACCAGAAAATATAAATAGATTAATGACTAGAACAATATTACCCGTAAGAATTGAAATAAGAACTCACATAAAACCTAGAAACTTGAAGAAATTAATTCACGTTCAAGAAATCAAACTAAAATAAAAAAGTAGTCTCAAGAAATCCAAAACAAAAATTGTTAAGTACCTTGTTTAGATTTTGACGTATGCAAAACATGTATTCTTATTGAATTAAAACTAATACTTTGTTACAAGAAAATTGGCTAAGGAAGTTATAGTTGTGAAATGGAAGTTTGCAGCTGTATATTTGATCAGTCTACAGCCAAACATGACCTTACAGCTGTAATGTTATTCCTACAACTAGTTTCATTATTTTCAGGATTCTACAGCTGTATAGTTCAAGACCCTACAGTTGATATAACCGTTTGAAGGCTGAAGTCAAGTTCAAGATTTAATGAAGATTATCAAGACCCTTAAACTCAAATTAGTGAAGCACTTATACACTCACTATAGAGTACTTAAGAGGAGTTTATCACAAAGAATCTGGAAGTTTATTGAAGATTAAATCAAAGTCAACCAGAATTTTGTGAATGAAGATAAATAGTACAACCAATACTATTATGTGTGAAGGTTGAGGACCAGTTCACACATGCAAGGCTATAGAGTGAAAGATGAGTCTTATCCTGAATTCAAACTTGAATTCCTCAACGGATAAGATACACCTCCTCATCTATAAATAGAGGAAGTTCTCAGAGGCAGCAGCAACAACAACCTGAGCATTCAAGCATTCAACCTAGGACTTCTACAGCCAACAAATCTGAGAGAGAGAGCTTATTTTCATTGTTATTCCTTGTGATTCATAGGATAGTTGGTTAGGATTTTCTTAGAAAGAATCACATTTGTTGTTGTTCCCTCACACATTTTTTATTTTCTACTTTGTGTAGATATCTCTTTGTGAGGTTTTAACTCTTTGTGAGTTATTTTATTCTGATTGAATAAGTTAGTGTTTTCTTACTTAGAATAGAAATCTGAGTGAATCTAGTTCTGAGGGGGAAATACTTGTATTGATCTTTGTGATCTGTTCTTAGTGAATTTGGCACCTGAGTGGTGAAACAGTGGATGTAAGAGGTCTTATTCATAATCTCTGAACCACTATAAATCTTATTTCTTCTCTATTTTATTTAATTTTTGTACTGCATATTTATCTTTACTGGTACATTCATCATTCATTTAAATTTGTGCATAAAAACTTTATGTTTCTCACAAAGGAATTGGACTCTACATCTGTAGACTTCTTTAAGTCACTCAACTGTTAAGTTTGTTCATATTGTTTTTCATTAACACTTACACATTATTTCCGCTGCACATTAGAGGTCTCTCAATACACTTTTAAGTGTGAGAACCCCTCTGATTTTTTATCTACAAGTTGATCATTTTAGTTTGCAAGTTTTAACTTTGCAGCTGTAGACTTCTTAAGTCCATAGTTGTAACATTTGTGGTCCATAAAACCTCTTGTAGAGTCCTTGTTTTTAAACTTAAAAGGGTTACTATAAGGTTCTAGAATTCATTTTTGAAAAAGTTTAAAAACTTGTTTTGTTTTTCAAGGTATCACCCCCCATCTAGACCTTGACCACTTAAGAGACCAACAAAAATTTAAAGTGCTCTCAAAATAATCTCTAATTTCTACTGTGCGTGAAAATTAAACCTCTATTCTCTAATGAATGAATAAAAAGTAAGAAAAATTATGTTTTTCAATCCCGAATTCAGAACATACTGCCTAATTAATCTCCCAAATAATGTCTCAAGAACAATAAAATAAAATCCCCTAATTCATAATCTTCAATACGTACTATCTGTTATAATATATTGGTATAATTATATTATTAATGGACATAATATTAGATTATGGTTCAATGGGCTTTAGGCCCATAGACTTAGATGTTAGGGTTAGACAACAACACGATGTGATCCTCCCCGAAGCCAGATATGAATGGATAACACTTCATTTCCAAGACTTCAAATTTGTAACAGAGTACAACTCTGCCTTACATCGCATTGTTTCTCAGCTTAAGTTGTGCAAAGAAACAATAACTGATGAACAGTTAATTGAAAGAACTCTTTCCACTTTCCACGCAAGTAATCTTGTACTCCAGCAGCAGTACAGGGCCAAAGAGTATCAATCTCACTCCGAGCTCATTTCTGCACTTTTAGTCGCAGAAAAGCACAACCAATTGTTGATGAAAAATCACAATACTTGACCGGTTGGCTCACAAGCTGTGCCTGAAGCACATGCTACTCGGAGGAACTCTAGAGGCCGTAAACGTGGAAAAGGAAATGAGGCGAATGGGGGCCGCGGATCGATCCGAGGTCGAGGCTGTGGTAGGGGATGAGGTCGCAACAATTCACAACCTAGTGCAACTGAAAAGAATGCACCTCAAGATAAACCATCGAGCTCAAGTGCACATAACAAGCAACTCTGTCACAGGTGTGGACGCGACGACCATTGGTCTCGCGGGTGTCGAACTCCAAAACATCTGGTGGAGCTATATCAACTTATGCTTAAAGACAAAAAGGGGAAGGTTCCTAAAGGTGAATCACACCACACCGACCTGCCCGGAGCAGGCTTTGACATGGAGAAGGATGACCTCTTGGGTGATACAATGACTGTAGACACCTTTGGAGACAATGAGTGATCGACATCAACTAGCTGTTTACTTGCTTTATTAGACTTTTTTGATACTATTTGTTCTTTGGTTTGACCAGCATGTTTTGACTGGCTTTTATTTTACTATGTTGCATGACACATTTTATGGATTTTATGAATGATTATCGATGCTTTATTTTTACAGTCAAATCCAATTGTCGATCACTATTGTCTACAAAAAATTTAATACGTTTTTATAAAGTAGGACCTAAGTGATCCCTTGTGCGGCAGATCAATCAGCGTCTGTAATCTTGGCTCTCCTTAGCATTCTTCATTTCTAAACGTACAATTGTGTGCTTATGGAGATTAATGTTTTGTGCTTCGTAGATAGTGCTACTAAACATACTATCTTGAAAGATAGACAATTTTTCCAAACATTAATTGAAAAGAAAGGAAGTGTCACTACTATTTCCGATGACGACATACAAATCGTTGGCTCCGGGGTACCGAATTAATAATAAAAAATGCTTTATTGTTTCCACAATGAAAGCGTACCCTCCTCAGTTTTAAAGACATTCGACAGAATGGCTATCATATTGAGATGAATACTGAGGACAATAGTGAATATCTGTTAATGACTCACTATTTAAATTGTCGTAAACACATCGTCGAAAAACTTCCATCTTTCTAGTCTGGCTTGTATTACACATACATCAGACCCTCAAATCTCCATATAGCCTTTAATCTAAAATTCAATGATCCAAATTCTTTCAAACTATGGCATGAGCGGTTAGGACATCCCGGACAAACCATGATGCATCGGATTCTATGTAATTCATCTGGCCATAATATAACACACAACAGAATCTCTTCTGTTAATGAATACAAATGTGATGCTTGCACAATGGGTAAACTAATAATTCGTACTTCTAGTAGTAAAGTAAGAACTGAATCTCCTAAATTCCTTGAGCGGATTCAAGGAGATATTTGTGGACCGATACACCCAGCATCCGGACCATTCCAGTACTTTATGGTCCTAATAGATGCCTCCACTCGGTGGACTTATGTCACCATGCTATCCACCCGCAACACTGCTTTTGCAAAGCTTATTGCACAGATTATTCTATTGAGATCTCAATTCCCAGATCATCCTATTAAATCCATTCGTATGGATAATACCGGTGAATTCACCTCTAAGGCATTCGATGATTTTTACATGGCACTGGGAATCAAAGTGGAGCATTCGGTCCCTCATGTTCATACTCAAAATGGACTAGCTAAATCATTAATTAAACGTCTCAAATTAATCGCTAGGCCGCTACTACAAAAAATGAACTTGCCTGTTTCATGTTGCGGGCATGCTATTCTATATACATCATCACTAATCCAAATCCGACCAACTGCATATCATGAATAAATGCCACAATTAATAAATGCCGTGAAATTACTTGGAACACAAAAGATATTCAGTTCTTAGACCCGCGCACAAATCAAACTGAACTTGAAGTTCAAAAGATAATAAATTTGCAATACTTAGCAAATAATCTGTCGGATGCATTCACTGATCATAAAAGCGTGACTAAGTCGCATATACCTGCTGTAAATGCGCCTCAAAGGGTAAAACTCCCTTTGAAGATAAATGTTAATCCCCCATGCGCCAGAAGCGTAAAGGAAGCATTAACATAAGCGAATTTAGTTCACGTAAGTGTAAAGCTAGCAAACACACTATATCACCCCTAAAATCTCTTGAAGAGATTCATCCTGAAGATAAAAATCAGAGTCAAAATGCACGTGCAAAAGCAAACAATGACTCTACGAATGCGAAATCATCAGACCGATACTCTTTGGGAAATGAAGAGGATCTGGTCGATGTAAACATTGAAGTTTCAACAAACTTCGTAAATACGGGAGAAACTTATAATAGAAACACAACTATTGTCGACAACACATTTGCAGCCTTAATTGCCTTCACCATTTTGAATAATGATCATGATCCTAAACCCAAAACTATATCCGAGTGCCGAAAGCTCTCCGATTGGGTGAAATGGGAAGCTGCAATAAAGGCAGAGCTATACTCGCTAAATAAACGAAAAGTTTTCAGTTCCATAGTTCGTACCCCAAAAAATGATGTCCTTGTTGGATACAAGTGGGTATTTGTACGAAAGCGAAATGAAAACAATGAAATTGTGAGATACAAAGCGAGGTTAGTGGCTCAAGGTTTTTCGCAGAGACCCGGTATTGATTTCGATCAAACCTATTCTCCTGTTATGGATGTAATAACATTCCATTTCTTAATATCTCTGGCAGTTAAACTAAACTTAGAAATGCAGTTAATGGACGTAGTCACCGCATACTTATACGGATCATTAGATTCTGATATCTATATGAAAATCCCTGATGGATTAAATATTCCCCAGAAGAGGAATAACGAACATCGTAGTATGTTCAGCATTAAATTGCAACGCTCGTTATATGGCTTAAAACAGTCAGGTTGTATGTGGTATAATCGACTAAGCGAATTCCTCCTGAAGAAGGAATACATAAATAATTAACGAGGTTTTCCTTGTATCTTCATTAAGAAATCCCTTAATGGTTTTTGCATCATCTCGGTGTATGTTGATGATCTAAACATTATCGGAACAAGGAAAGAGATTGAACAAGCAAGTTCAATCTTAAAAACTGAATTTGAAATGAAAACTTTGGGTAAAACCAAGTTCTATCTCGGCCTGCAGATCGAGCATTTCCCTGAAGGAATACTGATACACCAATCAGCTTACCTAAAGAAAGTGTTGGAGAGATTCCATATGGATAATTCTCATCCTTTAAGCACTCCAATAGCTGTCTGTTCCCTCGATTTGGAAAAGGACCCATTTTGACCTAAAGAAGATATCGAACAGCTATTGGGACCTGAAGTTCCCTATCTAAGTGCAATTGGTGCACTGCTCTATCTTGCAAACTGCACTAGGCCCGATATTGCCTTTGCAGTGAATCTACTTGCAAGGTTCAGTGCCTCCCCTACGAGGAGACATTGGAATGGTGTGAAACATATTTTACGATATCTTCAAGGTTCACAAGATCTTGGTCTTTTCTATCATAGAAACCAAGACAAAACACTTATAGGTTATGCTAATGCTGGTTATCTATCTGATCCCCATAATGCAAAATCGCAAACGGGTTATGTTTTCCTCTGTGGCGGTACAGCTATTTCATGAAGATCTGTCAAACAAACTTTGGTGACCACATCGTCAAACCACTCAGAGATCATAGCTCTGTAGGAAATTACACGAGAATGTGTTTGGTTGAAATCCCTGATAAAACATATTCACGATTCTTGTGGTATCCCTTCTGTTGACTTAAGCCCCTCAATTATCTATGAAGATAATGTTGTATGTATTGCACAAATGAGCAATGACTATGTTAAAGGGAACTGACGAAACATATTTCCCCAAAATTCTTTTATCCTCACGAACTCCAGAAGAGTGGTGAGATCATGATAAAACAAGTACGCTCAAGTGACAATCTAGCTGATTTGTTCACTAAATCCCTTCCCACTTCGACTTTTGAAAAGTACGTACATGGAATCGGGATACGTCGACTTGGAAGATTGTTATCTTCAGGGGGAGTATCAAATACTAAACAATCATGATGATTGGATCCTGAAAGATCATTTATAATACTCATCTGGGTAACTCCTGTATTCTTCCTTGTCATTGTTATTATGTCCAAGGGGGAGTGTTATAATATATTGGTATAATATATTATATTATTAATGGACATAATATTAGATTATAGTCCAATGGGCTTTAGGCCCATAGACTTAGATGTTAGGTTTAGGGTACTTCTATTTAATGTATCTTACACCCTTGTATTTCATACGCTTCTATTATTGTAAACACTTTACGACAGATTATAGTTTACTTTCTCCTGGCTTGGTCGCCCCCAGACGTAGTCACTCTGTGACGAATTGGGTTAACAATCATGTGTTCTTTATTTACGCTTTACGCTTTTACTTTCGATTACAACACTATCTACTACCTCCTTTCTGTAAAACATACGCCCTCTAATAATCTCACGAAAAAAAACATCAGTAAAATGGGCCTTGGGCCTATAAAGGATTTTGGGCTTCAAAAATATAAATAGAAATTGGGCCCCTCATTCACTCCTCAATTACCACAGACGCGGTTACGGCTTAGGGACGGCTGTGTTCTGGCATCAGAGCTTTTTCGGCGTCTTCGATTTGATGCGCTAAGTAGGTGTTTTGGCTGGGCTCCGGTTAAGATGGCTTGAGGATTGCGCAATTATGGCAGAGGCGCGATGGGAGGTGGAGTCGCGGCTATAATCAGCGAAATAGAGATAAGTGTGTGTTGTCCATTATTGGTGGAATCGTGCGACGGTGATATGGTGATGAGTGTGTGAGCTCACGATTAAGGCGGCTGAAATCGGTGAGAGCGGTGGATTTCTTGTGAGTGGTGTACTGGCAGCGCGTCGGGAAATGGTGGACTTCGACCATCGTGATCCGACGAGCACGTAGGCATCGGTAATGAATCGATGCGGCTGTGGCGACGCAAGGAAGCTAAGTGCATTGTATGCGGTGGCGCTTGTTACCGGTGAGGATTGCATGTCTGTGTCGACGAAGGGTATTTGCAGTGTGGATTTGGGCATGAGGCGATTGGAGGCAGAGATGACGTTGTGTTTGATGATTGCAAACGAAGCGCCACTCGGTATGGTGCCGGCGATGATTTTTGGCTTGTGGTTGCATAGTGGTACGAATTGAGCATGTGAGTTGTAGTGGGTCATATTCTGCACTCTGTAGGAGACGGATGTTTGGTGTGAAGTTCAGGGTGGTGATTAGTAATGTTGTTGTGGAGGGGATTTGACCACGTTACACTTTCTCTGCAAATTTCTAGAACAAAAAGAGCTAAAAGACTATTAATATTATACTCATTAATCAAATAAATAAATACTTTAACTCAATTAATTAAATGAATAGTAACATTTAAATAGAATTCAAATAACATTTCCCATAGATAGCAATTAAGGTTCTAAATGAATTCAAAACCTTAGAAAATTATCACTAAATGACCACAAATTGATGCAAATGTTCAATTAAGCATGCTCATCACATCAACTTCGACTCTAGTTATCAAGAATCAATGACACGTCTGATAGCTCCTTGAGAGTTACGTACCCAAGTGTAGGTTGATTTCAAGTAATAAAATTTCTCGAGAGACCGAGTGTCGAACCAAAGGGAGATTTGGAAGAAAAATATACAAACTAGTTGAGAGGTTTCAATAAAGTAACAAAATACAAGAGCTTCGGGATTCCACTTTAAGTGAAGATACTAGAGTTATTCTTGGTTATCTTTGATAACTCAATCGAAATCTAACAATCAAGAGATTTCAATCGGAAGATATAACATTGAGCACGTATAATACTTTTGAAGCACTGTTAAGAGTTTTACTTGCATAATATATCATTTGAGCACTGTTAAGAGTTTTACTTGCATAATATATCACATAAGGTTTCTTATCTTTTCTCTGTCCTAACACGGCTCCAACAGCATAATCACTAGCATCACACATAATTTCAAAAGGTAGAGTCCAATCAGGAGGTTGCATAATAGGTGTAGAAGTGAGCATTTCTTTGAGTGTTACAAAAGCCTTTTCACAAGAGTCATTCCACTCGAATACTATATCTTTTAATAAAAGGTTGCATAATGGTCTTGAAATTGTGCTACAATTGTTTATGAACCTTCTATAAAAACCTGCATGTCCTAGAAATGATCTAATATCTTTAACTGATTTTGGTGTTGGTAGGTTGGCTATTAGATCAATTTTGGACCTGTCAACTTCTAATCCTTTTGATGAAACAATGTGGCCTAACACAATTCCTTCAGTTACCATGAAATGACATTTTTCCCAGTTAAGAACAAGATTTTTCTCCTCACATCTAGCTAAGACTTTAGCCAAGTTTATTAAGCAATCATCAAAAGAATTTCCAAAGACAGAGAAATCGTCCATGAAAACTTCAAGAAAACGTTCAACCATGTCACTGAAAATACTTACCATACATCTTTGGAATGTTGCTGGAGCATTACATAATCCAAATGGCATTCTACGATATGCAAACGTTCCAAAAGGACATGTAAATGTTGTTTTTTCCTGATCTTCTAGTGCAATTGCAATTTGATTATACCCTGAATATCCATCTAAGAAGCAATAAAATGCATGCCCATCAATTCTTTCCAAAATTTGGTCCATAAAAGGTAAAGGAAAATGATCTTTTCTTGTCATTAAATTTAATTTTCTGTAGTCAATGCATACACGCCAACCAGTAACAGTCCTAGTTGGAATCAATTCATTTTTATCATTTTTTACTACAGTTACTCCAGATTTCTTAGGCACAACTTGAGTAGGACTTACCCATTTACTATCAGAGATAGGATAGATAATATCATTGTCTAATAGCTTAATCACTTCATTTCTCACCACTTCTTTCATATTAGGGTTAAGTCTTCGTTGCATCTGCCTAGAGGGTTTAGCATTTTCCTCTAAATAAATATTATGACTGCAAATTAATGGGCTAATTCCTTTTATATCTGATATAGACCACCCTATCGCATGCTTGTGAATCTTTAATACCTCTAATAATTTATGCTCTTGATCATAACTTAACTTAGAGGATATTATTACCGGATAAGTATCATTAGCACCCAAAAAAGCATATTTCAAATTTGATGGTAAAGGCTTCAACTCTAAAACTGGTGGTTGCTCGCTTGAAGGGGTTGGAGCCTTTTCGGACTTTGATAATTGTTCAAATTTGAGTTTCCATTCATTAAGCTTTGAAACTTGTGAAATCATAGGAATGGAATCAAACTCCGAACTGTTATCATTGACACAATCATTTATCAAATTTTCTAATGGATCAGAAAATGAGGTTATCAATTGTTCAAGCGTACATGTCTCAATTACATCAATTTCATTAGCCTCATCATTACTTTGTGGTTGCTTAGAAATGTTAAAAACATTTAACTCCAAAGTCATATTTCCAAAAGAAAGATTTAAAACACCATTTCTACAGTTTATTAAAGCATTAGAAGTTGCAAGAAATGGCCTTCCTAAAATGATTGGATGTTGAGATGATGGATTTGAGACTGGGCATGTGTCTAAAACAATAAAATCTACCGGAAAATAGAATTTATCAATTTGCACTAACACATCCTCTACTATACCTCTTGGAATTTTTATAGAACGATCTGCCAATTGAAGTGTGACAGTAGTTTTCCTTAATTCTCCCAAATCCAGTTGTTTATACACAGAAAATGGTAAAAGGTTAACACTCGCACCAAGATCAAGAAGTGCATGTTCTACTTTTGTATTCCCAATAATACAAGATATTGTTGGACAACCAGGATCTTTGTATTTAGGAGGGGTTTCTTGTTGAAAAATTGAACTTACACTCTCTGTTAAAAATGTCTTATTTTGAACATGTAGTTTTCTCTTTACAGTACACAAATCTTTCAAAAATTTGGCATAAGATGGAACTTTCTTTATTGCATCTAGTAGTGGAATGTTAACTTTTACTTGTTTCAAAACCTCAAATATTTCAGAGTTTTGGTCCAATTTCTTAATTGGGTGTAATCTTTGAGGAAAATGAGCAGTGGATGATTTCTTAATAGGGTTTAAATTCTTATTTTCATCTTCTCCTTTATTTTTATCTTCATTATTCGGGGTCTGGGTTGACTCAACTTCCTGTTTCTTAAGGTTGATTGTTTTGTCAATTAGTTTTCCACTTCGTAAAGTGGTGACAAAATTAACATTTTCTGGTGCATTAGAGGAACTTTGACATTGCCCAACAGGATTTTGTTGAGGTTGAGCAGGAAACTTTCCTTTCTCAACTGTTCTTAAGGAATTAGTTAAAGTAGATAATGTACTTTTAATATCATTGATGGCTTGTGACGTTTGGTTGTTGACGGTTGTTTGTCCTTGCATAAAGGCTTGTAAAGTTTCTTCAAGGCTTTTTATATGTGGTTTATTATGTTGGGTGAAATTGGAGTTGGGGTTTTTCTGGGTGGGAAAAGGTTGTGATACACTTTCATTTTTCCACTTAAAGTTTGGATGATTTTTCCAATTTGGGTTGTATGTTTCAGAAAAAACTGATGGATATGAATTTTGAAAATTAGATAATGCATTTACTTGTTCATGACACATCTCTTTGAAAATAGGAATTTGTGGGCATTCATTAGTTACATGTCCATTAATGGCACAAATTTCACATATGTCATCATTTTGCACAAATTTTACTTCCTTAGGTTTCTTTAGTTGCAAACTTTCAACTTGTTTAGTTAAACTTTCAATTCTAGCATTTAGATCGTCTTCTTGACTTAAATTATATTTTCCTTTAGAATTTTCAAGCTTAGATCTAATTGAGCCTTCAGAAGTATTTTCATTATACCAAGATTGAGTTTTTTCAACTAGATGGTCTAAATACTCAAGTGCATCATCAGGATTTTTTATCCAAAAATTCACCATTACACATCATTTCCACAAATTGTTTTGTTTCAGCGTTTAAACCTTCATAGAAGAAACTTACGGTTCTTCAAGTTTCAAAACCATGGTGAGGGCAAGCATTTAATAAATCCTTAAAACGTTCCCAACATTTAAAATATTGCTCATCACTCTTTTTGAAAAAATTCTTGATTTCTTTTTTTACATCATTCGTCTTATTAATCGGGAAGAATTTTTTCAAAAATTCAGTTTGAATTTGTTGCCAAGATGTAATTAAGTTTGGTTTAAGAGAATTAAGCCAAGTTTTTGCTTTATCTTTAAGAGAAAAAGGAAATAACTTTAGCTTAATAGCTTCTTGAGTACACATTGGTTCATTAAATGTTGCACAAATTTCTTCAAATTCTTTTAAATGCAAGTAAGGATTTTCAGAGTCAAAACCATGATAATTAGGGAGGAATTGAATCATGCCATGTTTAAACCTAAAATTATCTGCATCTTGAGGGTACACCATGCATGATGGAACCGAATTTCATTGGGGTTCAATAAATTCACGCATAGAACGCACATGCAAATTTTCATTATTTCGTCTTTCAAAATCATTTTGGTTTTGAACATTATCTCCATCAACACTTTCATTGTCGGCCATACTTGATGCAATATTCCTAAAATTAATGTTATAACCTCTTATTAAACGACCACTTATAATATTACGAGTCCAATTATGCATACAAATAAATATAATACAGTAAAGAGATAGAGAGAAGAACTCACAAACCTGTGAGGATAAACCTCACAACCGATGGATTTGTTCTCCGCAAAACCTCCCCGGCAACGGCGCCAAAAACTTGATAGCTCCTTGAGAGTTTCGTACCCAAGTGTAGGTTGATTTCAAGTAATAAAATTTCTCGGGAGACCGAGTGTCGAACCACAGGGAGATTTGGAAGAAAAAGATACAAACTAGTTGAGAGGTTTCAATAGAGTAACAAAATAATAGAGCTTCGGGATTCCACTTTAAGTGAAGATACTAGAGTTATTCTTGGTTATCTTTGATAACTCAATCGAAATCTAACAATCAAGAGATTTCAATCAGAGATATAACATTGAGCACGTATAATACTTTGAAAAGTCCCTTTAGTTGTTCTAACAAGTTTATAAAATCAATAATTGACATGTAAAACTAAGCATTTGTTGTGCCAATAAGTCTACAACAAATCAATATAATGACACATCAAAACCTTTCTTAAAAACTCATCAAATGACTAAAGGGTTGAAACTTTGAAAATCTTTATTGAATAACCAAGAACATTACTAATACTTTACTAAAACTTCATCCCTAACTCTAGTAAAATATTTAGCTACTCATACTAATACAATAAGAACTCATATTTCTAAGAGAGATACTAGACTAAGATAGAAGGATTACAAGGAAAATGGGATGTCTTCAAGGGTTGCTAAAGGGCTCTTTATATAGGCCTCCAAATAGTGAATCATGGAGACTTTAGCAACCAATTCACGTGGCCTGTAAAGATCAGTAATTTAATTGCCTTTTCCGTCCGAATTTCATCTTGACTTCTGAATTAAAGTTGTAGGCCGTTGGATTAGATTTCCAAGGAGTCTAAGATCTCAAAAATCGGATCTCTATATTGTGAGTTATGACCAGAATAGTGAAGTTGGTAAAACTGGATTGTTTTTCTCGGCGTATTTATGGTGGTCTCTTGAAAAGCAGATATCTCAGCTTGCACAAAATCAACGCCTTTAATATTTTTACTGTGTCTTGATAAATTTCTTGGCTAACCAATGGCTTTGGTCTTGTGTAAATTTGACTTTTGTGTGAATTATGGTGAATTGTTTCCCAACATGTGTACTGAGATGGCGGAATTCTGAAGCCCTTGCATTGATTGTCATTTTGACCATTGAAGCCGGAACTTTTGACACTTGAGCCCTGAAGACAAGTTGTAGAGAAACGAATTAGTGATCAAATACAACTGGAATTTGTTCAATTGGATTAGTGAGGCTCCAAATATTGTGCAAATACGAAAATCTGTTTTCAGTCCAAACATTGGACAGAAATGGAGTCTTCACTTTTGAGTACAAATACAATTCAAACTTGTAAAATTAGATCACTAAAATGTCTTAAGTATTTAGTACATTGTCTTAGGTGTTCAATATCATAAAATTTGGATAAGTATAACTCCACTTAAGACCTCAACAATATATAATAGACATAATGACCATGTTGAATTATACATATGTCTCTTATTTATATAGAATACATAAATACTTATACCTAATTAGAAAGTGTGAAATTATATATAAATACGCTAAACAATACATTATAGTACACAAAATAGGTAAAATACATGCATATTTAAACTATAATCAACGTCAAATCAACTCAACTCATCACAATCCTCTAGGTAGTGTATCACTCATCAGTCAAGTGTATGAGTTAAATTTCATCTCTCAATATCACTCTCAATAGTTGCACTACCATTAGTATATATTTACTAAATTTTACTTTCTCCGTCTCCAAACTTATTCTCATTTGTTTGGGCACGATTTTTAAAAAAATAAGATAAAATAGATAAAGTAAGGTTATTGTGGAATAATTATGGGGTCCACAAGAAAATAAAGTGATTGTTTGTGAATATCATAATTGTTGATGATAATCCAGATGATTAAGGAAGTAATCGGTGGAATAACGGATGACGTGTCCCAAAACAACTAATCAAACATGATGAATATGGGCAAAACCAAAGAATATCAATACAAAAGAAGAAGAATCGTTGAACAAACAAGAAATGGCCGAGCAGCAGTGCCAGAGAAGAAAATGCGAGCAGCTCACCTGCTCGCCCATCTATCTGGCCAGCTCACCTGCTCGCCTATTTGCTCATAATGGGCAAGCAGGTGTTGTAATTCTTGTAATGGACGAGCAGCTCACCTGCTCGCCCAATAAGTTGTTCGTCTGATATAAAGAACTGCTCGCCTAGAAGATGATCACCAAGACCTTGTTTTCATCATTTTTTTAGCCAATTTTCAGTTGTAATTATCTTGTTTAAGTGGTTAGGGACACTTGTAAACCTCTCATAAAGTGTGACAAGATGAATGCCACCAACTGCTTGTATAATTGCCTATAAATAGGCCTCCATTTTCATATTAATGCAAGTTTTCTTAGCCTCAGCGAAGCTCTGCCGAAATCTTTGAATAATCAAACACTTTGCAGTTCCATTAAACTGATTTTGATCGATTGTTAGTGAAATCGCATCTTAAAGTCACATAAACACTTCCGTTGCAGAGATTTCATTAACAATTTGGCGCTAAAAGGAGGGCCCGAACCTCCGGTTGCTGGATTTTGTGGGATATTGAAGTGGAAACTGCAAAATTTGGGTTCTGGATGAAGATTTGTAACCTGATCGCTTGAATGTTTGAAGGAACATGACCTGCTCGCTTGAATGTTTGAAGAAACACAAGCTGTTCGCTTGAAGGCTTGAAGAAAACACACCTGGTCGCCTGTTTTTACACCTATTCGCCTGTTTCACCTGGTCGTTTGTTAACTCACCTGGTCGCCTGTTTTCCCACCTGAGCGCCTGTTTTCCACCTGCTCAACTCACCTGCACAGCTCAGCTGTTCGCCAGTACTGTTGTTCGCCACTTTCAGCTGTTCGCCTGGTTGCTTATTTGAGTGAACAACAGCTTAACCTGCTTTATGGAAAGCAACTGACATTACATAAAATGTCGAGGGAAGTATCACAACCAAGGATGATATCTTACGGGAGGAATAAAAATCAGCCGAATCAAAGGACCCCGGCACCTGAACACTCAACTGCAATTCAGGGTGTTGCAGGAAATCGACAACAAGCCGAACCAACTGGAGTTCCGGCAGCTCAAGTAGGACAGAATTATATGCATGGATTATCTGAACTGCTCCCATTCCTGCAGAATCCTGAAGGCATTTCACGAGTGACGGCCCTCTATAGAGTATTGAAAGAACAACAGCAAGGTGCAGCCGGACCCTCTGGCACACGACCTGATCAGAGGCCTATTGTTCAACAGGTCGATCAGCATCCACCAGAGACCGAGGCTGACAGTGAACAGAGGAGAAGGCGTGAAGAGCGTGGAAAGCAGAAGGTGACCGATCGTTTGGGGCCAAAGATGGCAGACCAGTTAGGCCCGCAAGGTGGAAGGGCACGAAGCGTGGTGGACGAATCAAGTCATGGAACTCCACAAAGTAGACCTGTGGAGCGACGAGATTACAGGTCACATGGCCAACCCATGTCAGCCCATCGACCTCCGAGCAGAATCCCAGAAGCATACCAGAGGAGACCGAGTAGAGTACCAAAGATAGACCAGAGAAGATAGTATTCAGTCCGAGACAGATTACGATGGCTAGTGACGGAGAGGCTTGGCCCTGAAGGCATTCAAAAGGCCAGTTGGATTCCGGTGAGGTCACACCCGAGTGACCGAGTATCCGGCTCCCCTCACCCAGAGCGAGAGGAATGGCCGCCCCGTCCAGGTGTAGAGGCTTCAGACGAAATCCTACTATCGATGAAGAAGGCCATCGAAGACCTTCAGGCCAAAGTCTTGTCACGCCCTGAAAGTAGCTCAGCCATACAAATCCCAGTTTCACCCCTGTCAGCAGCGATACTTTCGGCACCTGTTCAGCCGAAGATTCAGTTCCCGACTTCCAATTTGTATGAAGGGACTTCAGACCCAAAGGTGCATGTGTCCAAGTTTACCTATTACATGATCTCTATGGGAGCGTCTGATGCGACCCAGTGCAGAAACTTTCCTCTCACACTTGGGGATCATGCACACCATTGGTTTACCGTGATGCCCCCTGCATCGATCACTTCTTTCATGCAATTGAGCCGAGAATTTTTACTACATTTTTCTGGAGCAGTGTCCTGTTTTACCTAGAAGCATCGACTGGTGAATCTTGCCCAGGAACCAGAGGAATCTGACCAACAATTCCTTGAACGGTTCGACAAGATTTTGTTGGAAGGAGAGCCAGTCAGCGAGGATACCAAGGTGATTACCGCGATGGCGGGTTTGAAGAAAGGTTCAGATATGTGGAATGAAATGCAGCTTGCATGTCCGAAGACTTATGCGGAGTTTCGGAACAAGACCGGGATTTTTGTGGCAATGCAAGAAGCGTTGAGAAAGTCTATGGGAGAAGGCAAGGAAGCACCAAAAGCGACAGTCAAGAGAGGCGAGAAGGGTGGGGGAAAATATCAAACCCCCAGAAATTTGAAATCATTCGAGGGAGCCGAGTTGGCGGAAAGACTGAACCAAGTTATGACCGTGTCCATTGACCAGCTTTTCAACGCGGTCAAGAGAACTGGAGAATTGCAACCGGTCAGAAAGCTCAAAGTAGATCCACAGATGACAAACAGGAATAAATACTGCGCCTATCATCAGGCGACAGGACATTTCACAAGTGAATGTCAGGATCTACTGAGATAGTTGTGGAAGTTTTATGAGGAAGGAAAGTTGTCGGAGTTTGTCAAAAGACCACGAGAAAAAAGACCACGTGAGCCCGATCAGAGGGCGAATGAGGAGAACAACGAGGATGAGGATGTGGAAGCAGATGTCCAGTGCGGGATGTTTTTGTTTTGGAACCAGAGGTTGGCCGAGCCGGTGGCGTACAGATGGAAGACCACCTCCGTCGAAGAGGCAGAAGAAAGTCGAGCTGCACGCCATCGACCAGATTAGAGAAACCGATGTGGGACCCTCCACCAAGCCTACTACAGAGCTGACTTTTTCACAGAAGGACTTGGAAGGGATAATGACCCCACATAATGATTCCCTGGTCATAAGCGTGAATATCATGAATGCACGAGTTCACAGACTGCTGGTCGACACTGGAGCTTACACGAACATTTTGTTCAAGAGTACTCTAGACCAGATAGGAGACTACGAATACTACATTGAGAATTGTAATCATAGGATTATAGGATTCGGGGATGCGATTACTATTCCCCTGGGTACCATACGTCTGTCTGTTGAACTTGTTTCTGCCGATGATCCCAATAGGAGGATGACAAGGCAAGTAGATTTTCTCGTTGTAGACCAGCCATCCTCCTATAACGGGTTCCTAGGTCGACCTCTTTTACATGAATTCAAGGCAGCCTGTTCGACTTACTACTACTGTATTAAATTCCCGACACCAAATGGAGCTGGCACAATAAAGGGCGATCAAAAGAAAGCCCGTGAATGTTTACTTCAGAATGCGCCATCGGTCACCTATGTACACATGATTGAAAGTCGTCCCCCACGCGCTGGACTGGAACCTGAGACATTGAGTGCTTCCCCAGCGGAAGCGGAACCAATGGAGGTTGATAACCCAGTTCAAGTACTAGAAAGTGCACCCAATCATGTTGTACAAGTCCTAGGGAAATCAGAGCCTGAGAGGCAGCTCAGAGGCGAACGCCCAGATGAATGCCTACTCACCCAAGATTTCGAACCTAGGCTCGATTGTGAACTGATGGAGATTGAAGATGAGTTAAATGTGGATAGACCTATTTTAGATCCAAGGTGGAAAGAAAAGCTAAAGCGTGCCACACCGATGGAAGAGTTAACATCTATCCAGGCTTATCCAGACAAAGAAGATCTAGAACTCTTCATCGGATCTTAACTGCCTGAACCATTCAGAGCAAGAATGATTACTCTCTTGAAGAATAACCTGGACGTTTTCGTGTGGTCTCATTCAGACATGACGGGTATTCCCACTGAACATGCCTGTCATCGACTCAATATTGATCCAGCACACAAACTAATTCGCCAAAAAAGATGAAAGTTTAGGCCTGAGAAGTACGAAGCGGTAACAACCGAGGTCAAGAAGTTGCTGGACAATAGGTTGATACACGAAGCCTTGTGCCCACAATGGGTTGCGAACTCATTCCTTGTTCGTAAACCAAATGGTACATGGAGACTCTGTATCGACTTCACTGATCTGAATGACGCCTGTCCAAAGGACAACTTTCCACTCCCCCACATTGATCATCTGGTCGACAATAGTGCAGGGCACGAGCTCATGACCTTCATGGATGCCTTTGCAGGGTATCACCAGATAGCACTACATCCTAACGATCAGGAGCACACAACATTCTATACCAACAAGAATCTTTATTGTTGGGATAGAATGCCATTTGGCTAGATCAACGTTGGAGCCACCTATCAACGATTGGTGAACAAGATGTTTGACGAACATATCGGCTGCTCAATTGAAGTTTACGTGGACAATATCGTCGTGAAAAGCTTGCACAAGGAAGACCATCTTGAACACCTCTCTCAAACATTCCAGATACTCCGCGCCTACAACATGAAGCTTAACCCGAAGAAAAGCAGTTTCGGGATTCATTCGGGAAAGTTCCTGGGACATTTGGTCAGTCAGCGCGGAATTGAGGTGAATCCAACCAAAGTCAAAGACATAATCGATATGAAGCCTCCTGATTCGGTTCGAAAAGTTCAACGTCTTACAGGGTGTCTAGCTGCATTGAATCATTTTATCTCGCGTTCTGGAGATAAATGTTGGCCATTCTTTGAAGTCATGAAGAAGAAGAAGGATAATTTTGTGTGAACGAAAGATTGCCAAAGAGCGTTCGAAGAAATCAAAGAATATTTGGGCAATACACAGATTTTATCCAAACCAATTCCAAGTGAAAAGTTTTTTCTCTACCTCGCTGCATCCGAGGTAGCAATAAGTTCGGTGCAGGTACGCGCTGAAGGCAAGTTTCATTCCCCGATTTACTATCTTAGTCAGGCTCTACATGAGGCCGAAATCCGGTATTCTCCGACGGAGAAACTGGCATATGCATTGGTCATGAGCACGCGCAAGTTGCGGCCGTACTTCTACGATCATCAGGTAAAAGTACTTACGACGTTCCCCCTACGACAAATTCTACATCGCCCTGATACTGAGGGAAGATTGCTAAAATGGTCACTGGAAATCAGCCAATTTAGCATCACGTACGCAATGAGAACGGTGATCAAGGGACAAGTTCTTCAACAGGTCGATCAGCATCCACCGGAGACCGAGGCTGACAGTGAACAGAGGAGAAGGCGTGAAGAGTGTGGAAAACAGAAGGTGACCGATCGTTTGGGGCCAAAGATGGCAGACCAGTTAGGCCCACAAGGTGGAAGGGCACAAAGCGTGGTGGACGAATCAAGTCATGGAACTCCACAAAGTAGAACTGTGGAGCGACGAGATTACAGGTCGCATGGCCAACCCATGTCAGCCCATCGAACTCCGAGCAGAATCCCAGAAGCAGACCAGAGGAGACCAAGTAGAGTACCAGAGATAGACCAAAGAAGACTGTATTCAGTCCGAGACAGATTACGGTGGCCAGTGACAGAGAGGCTTGGCCCTGAAGGCATTCAAAAGGCCAGTAGGATTCCGGTGAGGTCATACCCGAGTGATCGGGTATCCGGCTCCCCTCGCCCAGAGCGAGAGGAACGGTCGCCCCGTCCAGGTGTAGAGGCTTCAGACGAAATCCTACTATCGATGAAGAAGGCCATCGAAGACCTTCAGGCCAAAGTCTCGTCACGCCCGAAAAGCAGCTCAACCATACAAATCCCAGTTTCACCCCTGTCAGCAGCGATACTTTCGGCACCTATTCAACCGAAGATTCAGTTCCTGACTTCTAATTTGTATGAAGGGACTTCAGAGCCAAAGTTGCATGTGTCCAAGTTTACCGATTACATGATCTCTATGGGAGCGTCTGATGTGACCTGATCTTGTAGAGCTAACTTATCCATCAGAACTGACAAGGGATCTTGAACATCCGTGGCACCTGTATGTAGACAACCGTCTACCAGCTTGGCGTCGGGGGCAGGTGTGGTTTTAATAAGCCCTGGCCGACATGTGTTCACGTCGGCAATAAGATTTGCTTTCCTGGCAACCAACAATGAAGCTGAGTACGAGGCGTTGATTGAAGGACTCAGACCTGCATTGGCAATTGGGGTTAAGAGAGTACAGATTTTTGGCGACTCACAACTCATAATTTCTCAAGTCCGAGGAGAATTTGAAGCCAAAGACGAACACATGATTCTATACCAGAAGATAGTGGCTCATCTGATATCAATGTTTCAGCAAACGTACATTGAACAGATACCTCGACTTGAGAACACTCAAGCAGACGCCTTAGCCCGATTAACATCCAGCCAGGGGGCAATGGAGATAACAGAAGTCGTCATCACTCGGCTCGATAATTCTTCAACTTTTGATTATCAAATAAATCAAACATTGAACGGGGGGCAGGAGATGGACGAAGAAGATGACAACTGGAGGACAGATCTGAGGAAGTATCTGACCACGGGAGAATGGCCCGAAGATCCTTGGGCGGCAGTTCGGTTGGTCAAGCAAGCAGCATGTTACGTAATGATCGACGGCCATTTATACAAGAGAGGATTTTCATCACCCCTACTCAAATGCGTTTCACAGAAACAGGGATGGGAAATTCTCGATGAAATCTACGAGGGAATATGCGGAAGTCATGTTGCAGGACGAGCGCTGGTGCCAAATTGTTAATGAAATCTCCGCAACGGAAGCGTTTAAGTGGCTTTAAGATGCGATTTCACTAACAATCGATCAAAATCAATTTAATGGAACTGCAAAGTGTTTGATTATGCAAAGAAAACTGAGGCTAAGAAAACTTGGATTAATATGAAAATGGAGGCCTATTTATAGGCAATTATACAAGCAGGTGGTGGCATTCAACTTGCCATGCTTTATGAGAGGTTTACAAGTGTCCCTAACCGCTTAAACAAGTTAATTACAACGGAAAATTGGCTAAAAATGATGAAAACAAGGTCTTGGTGATCATCTTCTAGACAGGCGAGCAGCTCTTTATATCAGGCGAACAGCTTGTTGGGCGAGAAGGTGAGATGCTCGCCCATTACAAGAATTACAACACCTGCTCGCCCATTATGAGCAAATAGGCGAGCAGGTGAGCTGGCCAGGTAGATGGGCGAGCATGTGAGCTGCTCGTCTTTTCTTCTCTAGCACTGCTGCTCGGCCATTTCTTGTTTGTTCGACGATTCTTCTTCTTTTGTATTGATCTTCTTTGGTTTTGCCCATATTCATCATGTTTAATTAGTTGTTTTGGGACACATCTTCCGTTATTCCGCCGATTACTTCCTTAATCATCTGGATTAGATTACTTCATCAAAAGTTGCCCCCTAGCTTATGTTTGTTTGAATCTTCGGGGAGAAAAACAATTATCGAGCTATTTGGGTTATCTGTGAAAATTTCCTCTTGGTGTGGAAGTAATCAAGGATTCGTTGTAACCTGCAAACATTTGGAGTGTGGATATAACTAAAGACCCCCGTGGCCTCATTAAAAACCTAGTCGTAAACCACCCTTGTGGATAAACCGATCGTAGGAAAAAAGAGATATCTGGGTGTACTTTCACAAATCCATGTACAAATGATATAAAACACTAAAAATTTGGTTAGTGTACACTTGGATTGTTAAGATTGGCGATCAGCAGCTTGGATTGATGTAGGCGAGCATTGGGCAAGCAGCTCACTCGGTGAACAAGTGAGCTGCTTGCCTGAATGTGGCAAGCAGCACACAGGGCGAGCAGGTGAGCTGCTCGCCTGTTTCGGCGAGATTCCAGGCGTGGAATATGAAACGTCTCCTCCTTAATTAGTGCGCCACTTTCCTTACTTTTTAAATTTTTGCGATTTGGTCCCTAGGTATTTGCAAACAAGGGCTTCTCATTTCCTTATAAATATCTAAACCTCAACCATCTTCAATTTCTTTCATCTCTCTCAAGTTTCTGACGAATTCCGGCAATCTTCATCCTCAAGATTTTAGCCCGCGTTCGTTGTCTCCGGTATTTAGTAAAAGTAAGTATATTCGTGTATATCTTCTTGTTTTTCTTAGTCGCCGCCGTCCCCAGGTGGTTCGCCGCCTCGCAACCCAGAAAAAAGGTCCATGGTCGAATCCCCTATCCAAGACCTTTGGGATTATTCAAATTTGACGAGAAACAGGGGTATGGGGAGTTTGGTGATCAGTGCGGAATCCCGAGAACGTGATCAGACCGTTCAAGAAAGAAAGCGAGCAGCTGAGCTTGAAGATGAACGAGCTGCTCGCCAGGATCTTGAAGCTCAAGGGGCTGCTCGCCCAGAATTGGGAGGTCAAGGAGCTGCATGCCAATCTGGGCGAGCAGGTGCAGCTGCTCGCCAGGATATTTCAACTGCTGCTCGCCTGGATGCTCAAGGAGCTGCTCGCCTGGATAGGCGAGCAGGTGCAGCTGGTCACCGGTCTTCTGAAGGAGCTGCTCGCCCAGGTGCTGAAGCTATTGTTCGCCCATCTGGGCGAGTAGGTGGAGCTATTCGCCGGATAAAACAAAGAGCTGCTCGCCCTCAGAGCAGAGGAACTGCTCGCTCCGGGTGAGCAGGTGGAGCTGGTCTCCCCCAGCCTTCAGATAGAGATTTGCGAGCGGCTCGTCGCGAACAGATTGCTCAATGCGGACAACCAGCTTCTCCTCCGCCTGCTAGGAGAAGGTTGCTGCTAGCAGACGAGGACACTGAAAATGAAACTGATCCAGATGTTCGTTCAGCCATCCATGATACCTTCGGGACCAGTTCAAAATCTCTGGGACTTAATGTTGCTGATACCGAGATTGTCCGTGAGACTCCCGAGGCTCGAGATCAATCTGGCGAGGCTCCAGAAGAGGTTAACCCTGATGAGGGCAATTCCGGCTCCGACCTTGGAGAAGATTTTGAGCGAGGTCCCTGGCCGAGTCAACAGGAGATTTGGGACGATTTAGCCAGAATCTATCAACCTCCTGAGCAATTACTTGAACAGACGATTCCAAAGGGGGTTGCACAGGAGATGAATTGGGTGGAATATTTGGATCGGTACCGGGATCAATTCATCCGGCCTCGGATTTCTCCTGTTCCGTATGTTAAGACAAGATATACTGCTACGAAGCATAAAAGTTTGTTGACAGAGGATGGCTTGACTGCTCTTCGGGATGAGTACAAGATCCCGCTTGATATTCATATATACGTTCCACGCGATCGAGAGCGAGCCGATCGGCCACCACCGGGTCGTACCGCAATAAACATCGATATTCTCGAGGTTGGGTTCCCACTTCCACCTCATCCGGTAATCGGCCAATTTCTGATGGATGTTAACCTAGCGATTACCCAGATTACACCAAACGGATGGAATAATCTGCTAGGTTTCTTGACGGTGATGGGATTGGAGGGATATCCCAATCGATTGACGGCCCCCGAGATCCATTATGCTATGATGATCTCGGTATGCAGTGAAGAAGGATATGGCTATTATTATCTGAAAGTCCGAGCAGGGATGAAAGTCGTGGAGTTGCTTCTGAATAAAATAAAACGATGGAAAGATCAGTTCTTTTTCATCTGTGGGGATTGGCGCGCCTCCACGTCTTATACATGCGCTAGTGAAAGAATTAGGACCCCGGAAGAATATGAGGAATTGAGACATAAGTGTCATTCTCCATGCGTTTTTTTGTTTCGAAATTCACTAATGTAAACTCTATTTCTTTGCAGGTCCGAGGCTTCCGAAGTGGGGACAGAAAGGGATTCCCGATTTGTTTCTCTACGTGCTTTCCAACACTTCTTACCACCGCGAGCAGTTCCGAAGGTGAAACACTTGTCGAGCGAACACTGTAGACGTGTAGCTGGCTTGATCACTAGTCCGCATCACCTTGCAACTCAAGCTCCACTTCCAGAAGGGTGATATCGTTTATTTGCTATTACTCCTTTGATTTGTTCACTTTTTTAATAGTGAGTTTTTGTGACATATCAAGGAGTTACGGTTGCGATTCCTATGGAGTTCCACGCTTTCTGCCGATGAGTTCGAGATCTTGAATCTGCATTAAACAGTCGCATGATGGATCCCCCAGCTGCATTGATTAGGTTGCGGAAGAACAAGGGAATCAAGCCTCCAGTGCAACAGACAGCTGTGCCACCTCCTACTGCTCCTGTCGGTGATCCGCCGGCTAGGAAGAGCCCACCTAAGAAGTCCTCCAAGAAGCCAAGGAAAGGTGGCAGTTCTTCTACCGGCAATGAAGAGGATGCCAATCGGCAAAAAAAGAAAAGCAAGACTGCTGCGACCACCGGATTCAGTCACCCGCCCGTCGATCCTTGATCCGGGGATCCTCGCGATCCGTCTCCACCTTCCCCTCGTGAACCAGGCTTTTGCCGAGATGACACCTATCTTGGATGGGAACGAGAGGCTCGGGAATAGTCATTTTCCATAATTTCTGATTATCTCATATTTGTTCTATACCTTTGCTGATATAGTCGTTATTTTTTTCCAGCTACCATCCAGGCGATCATCCTTTCCGCAGTGACATACTCCATCAGACTGCTTGCTCCAAGGTGCCAAGGCACATGGGGGACATCCCTGACATGGAAGTCCAAAGGGCCACCGAGCTCGTTGCCTAGTCCTGGAGTAAAACTCTTGATCACGCAATCCATCAGCAGACCCTGAGTGACAACCTGCTTATGTGTGGCGTGTTTGCCAGTCATGCCGTGATCACTGCCCAACGGGCCCTGAACCAAGCGGTCGAGGTTGGTAGGGCAGGCCGTAAGGCGGAGAAGGAGTGTGAGGAGAAGGAGAAAGTGTTAAAGGCAAAAGAGGATGAGTTGGCCCGGGCACATCTCAAGATCAAAAGCACTCTGGAGTCGGAGAATAATACTCTTGAGGCAATCAAGAAACTTCAGTATGACAATCGGAACCTCAACGAGTAAGTGGAGCAGGCTACTGCAGGCATTGCCCGTCTCAAAGCTGAGAGAGCTGACGAGAATCAGAAGTACAATGACTCCCTAGACCGGGTCCTGCAACTGGAGAAAGAGAAGGCCGCCCTCGAGAATACTGTGGAATGTATGTATACCGAGGAGAACATGTTGGAGCAGTTGCATGATGCGGCCAACTTCGGATTTCTCTTTTCATATGCTGAAAGCATCCGGACGATTTGTACTACAGTTGGGGAAGGGTCGGAGACCTTTGAGCAGATGAAGAAGAAGTTTCTGGACTTCATCCGGGCCAATCCACCGAACATGTCGCAGGAACTTCCTTTTGCTGATCTAGTGGAGTCTAGGTTCGATTTGGGATTCCTCGGAGAAGGATATACCATTATCCCGCCTCGACTGCCACCTCAACCTGCCCCAGATGTTCCACAAACTGCTTTGGTTGCTGAGACTTCTTTCATTGCTTCGGGAACCGCTTATGCCGCCGAGGCCTCTCCTGAAGAAGGTCGTCAGGAGAGAGAGAACGAGATTGCCCTGTCTTACATCCAGACTCCTCCCGGTGATGATGCAACAACTCCCGAGGTCCCGCCATCTGATGTTGCCGGCGCCACTGCCCCCGCTACCGATTAGGGTTGTTATTGTGTTGGTCTGATGTCCTCTCTGTTTTGGATATCAGTTTTGTCTTTGGTTTTCCTTCTTTTTGTTGCATTTTCATTTTTTGTCTTTCCAATTCAGAATGTTGTTTGAACTTCTTATTTTCTGATGTACTCCCTTTTCTTCAATCAAGGATGTTATTCTGATGCACACGTTTTGTAACGCCCCAGTTTTTTTTCCAAATGTTTCTTGGCAATCTAGAAACCCGAGTCGTCACTTAATGTCCAAAAATCCGGACTAATTTTTTTTTTTTTGAAAACTACAAGTAACATCACATGAACAGCGGAAG
>JAPKLY010000824.1:82384-95453 GCA_026898435.1 Prunella vulgaris | reverse complement strand
TGATCATCTGGTTTTAATGGCATCAAAACATAAGGGATTTCCCAACATTTCTTAGTTGATGCCCAAGATATACCATGTTTCTCATGGTACATAAATAATCAATCTAGGGATGTTTATGTGGTTAAGATATAACCAACATTATTAGAACCAAATAACATATTATTTGGTGTATAAGTGTATAGGATAGCATTCAATATTTTCTTAAGGTTTGCAATTTCTTCTGCAGTCCCTTTCAACATTTATATAGTGAATAATATGCCCATGTTAATTATTATTTTTAAGTATCAAAGTACATTTTTGACACTATTCCAATGATATTGTGTTGGTCCTTAAATAAATTCAGGTGCATTGAGAAAGTAATATATGACTGAATACATTAATACAATAATGAGTTTATTGCACTTATACAAGGAACTTCAGTTCCCAATATCTATTCGTCATTTTTCTTTGGACGAAAGGGATCTTTCTTTAAATTCAAACATCGGCCGATCATGAGAGTGCTAACAGAATTCATTTTGTCCATGTTAAATTGCCTGAACATCATTTGGACATATGTAGACTGGTGGATAAGTATTCCACAATCTCAATAAAATTGAGTTTTCCCAAGATCCTTCATCTCAAATTCAAATTTCAATTAGTTTCAAGATTTCTCTTATTTCATTAATAGTGCCTATAGTACCTATGTTCATCCATCAACATAAGTGTCATAATCGCAACTCTAAAACTTATTTTTCTTTATAAATACGAAGGGCATTGTTCTTTATTTTTGTAACCTTTACCAATCAAGTAACCACTTAGACGGATATACCACATCCACCTAGATTGTTTCAATCTATAAAGTGAGCATTTCAATATATTATTGCAAACGAACTCTGTGGTTCAGAGTTACTTGACTTAGGTAATGGTAGGTCATCAGACACTTTCATATATATCTCTGAATCAAGATCCCCATTGAGATATACAGTAACCACATTCATACGATGCATTTCCAATCCTTCGGATGCTACTACGCTAAATAAGTAGCAGAACGTTATAACGTCCATAACAAGAGAGTATGTCTCCTCATAATCAATTCCAGAGCGTTATGAGAAACATTGCACTATAAGACAAGTTTTATATTTCATGACCATATATTTCTCATTTCGCTTTATGACAAAGACGCATTTATGTCCTACAGGCTTTACACTTGGTCGGGCCAGCACTACCGGACCAAATACCTATCACTTTGTCAGAAAATCAAGTTTGCTCTTTGTTGATATTCTACTACTGAACTTGGTTCGATTTTATTGTGCTCTATATTTTCTTGAGCAACATAATAAATAAATACATCAGTAGTCTGTGTGCAATGTCTGTCCATCGCCTCATATGCACTCTCATAATTAATGGAGATTTTCATTCTCTGGAATCATATTAAACATCGGAGCGTCCTCCACTAATGATTCTTGGACATAACTATAAACACAGATAATCTCATGAGATTTATTTTCGACATTGATGAACAATGAATTGAATTGTGCCACACCAACCATTCCTTCCTTTGGGTGGTGTCAATCGAACTAGGTGACCTCCCCCTTTTCCTTTTGGGAGCCACGGCCTCAACCACACCTCCACCAAGTGTGGTGGCAACACCTTTTCTACGGTGTTGTGTCCCTTATTGGGGACTTCTAACCTTGCAGGCACAATTGCAGCTGATATGTATGACCTAGTCACTTTAGTAGTATCAATGAACACATCAGGCATCGAATCTGTTATGTTCTGAAGATTTATTCTTACTTTTTCATTGTGAAGTTTTGGGGATCAAATGAGACAAAGTAAGAATCGACCATGATACTTCATGTCGTTCCCAAATAAAATTCAATGAACCATCGTCAATAAAACTAATGTCTCGTATCAAAATCCAACTCAAAATTCATCAATAGTCTAAATAACTTTAAGACCAAAATGAGTATTTTAAATAAATGAGGCATAATGTCGTTTCAACATTCTTGAAGTATGAGGAATTCATTAGCAAAGTCCATGTTGCCATTAATATTTATTATCGTGATGTTAATATGGTGGGTATCTTGTACTTTAGATTTTCTATATCATTTATAGTTGTTTGCTATAGTGTGCTTGCAATATAATTTGATTTGGTATATCACTGCTACACGTGGTGCATTATTCTCATATCCATATGGATTAGTACATCAAATCTCATTTTCTTTTGGGTTCATTAATCAAAATTAGCTTTGAGAAATTTTTTTGTCCCAACCAATAGATTGTAAAAAAAAAAAAAAACTGTGTCATTAGCTGAAGTACCTAAATGAGAAAAGTTTTTTATTTTTTTGGATAATATCATTTTGTGTTATTTACTTTCAACAGATAATAAAATATATTTTAAGAAACAACATATCCTTATTAAATTATTGACTCTTTCTGTAGTCAAGAAAATGAATTTCATTTCATTAGATTATAAGTTCTGAAAATATAAATGTCTCCAAGTGTCCATTAAGACCCACAATGTTCTTTTTCTTTGGTACCTATGGATGATTGATTTAGAAAATGCAAGAATTGTATTCTGTTTCTTTTGAGTCCAATAGAGTATAATCAGGTCGAGTACGTTCAACCATTTATTATAGCACAAGGAAGAATATTTATTTAATATGCAAGCATAAAATATATAATAATTTTTTTCAAGAATGTATTCATTTGAGATCATGAGTTATATATTTATCGATGCCTAGTGATGAAATTTTATCACATTGATTTGTACTCATAAGTATCATCCACAAATTTCCTTTATTACGGAGATTTACAATTGCAATACATGTGTTTATACAATACAAATAAAAATTTTGCCGCAATTAACATGTATATTATATAGATTAAAAAAACTTTCTACTACAAATAAACTCGAGCCCTTTTGCAGCAAGCAGTTCTATTGCTGAAATTTAAAAGGAATTTTGCCACATTATATATCATAGTTATTTTTGTGGGAGAGTGGAATCCATGAACTGCAACTCTCTTAAGCAATTCATAAATATGTGATATGCATCATAAATACGCCTAAAAGATCAACATATTATGCATAGTAGATACGTCAAAATGCTCCACAATAAATTAGCACAAACACAAAAATAATGTGGCCTACTCATATTATCTTACACAAACGATGCAAACACGAACTTTCAGGAAAAAAATCAAATTAAACGTTCAGGTCGAGGTCTCATTTGTATTTGGATACTCAATTCATGAATTAAAATCGTGCATCTCAGTCTCAACTTCCAAGCCATATCAGAGAACTTAATTAGAAAATCCAAATTTTATCCCATATATTTGGAACAGAGCAAGTCATAATATTCTGGAAACTGAATAGCTCTATCAGAAAGTAAAAATTACCTCTAGCAGATTTGTTGCGAGAGCAAACGTGGCAGTGAAATCCTCAACTCACTGGCAATTGGCCCACCTGTTCTCGGAAGTGACTGAAGCTGCCCTCGACATTCAATGATGGAGGAAATAGGTTTAACCGGCGGCTGTCCTAGGCGCCGATCAGAGTAGGGTAGTGACAGCAACACCTGAGCAGCGATGGTGGCGTAACAACGGCTGAAGGGAAGGATGCGTCGACTTTGTGATCTCCGTACAGGGCTGCGGGCTGCGCGTGTTTGTCGCGCAACGGAGATGTCGACGCTGGGGAAACGACGGCGACACAAAGGACCCACGAACGGTGAACAAACCGGGAGCGGATCCTCTGCTGGGCGCCCAAACCAGCAGGGAGTGGTGGGCCATGCTACGATGCCGTTTTAGTCCGTTTAATTAGTGGAGCAGTTATATTTTTTTTTCTATTACACATGTAATTTCTTTTAATGCTTATTTCTATTATAATTATTTTATTTATCTTATATTTTATCTATCTTCTATTTAAGAAAAATAAATTTTTTCATATTTTTACTTATTCAAATATTTTTTCCAACGCACGTAACTGCTCTTCCACATATTATTAGTATTGTTATTATTATTATTATTCACATTTTTTACTTATTCAAAAAAAAAATCCTACTCACGTAACTACTACTACTACTATTATTTTTATATTTTATAATTGTGGAATAATTGTGGTAAACTTTATGAAAATTAAAAATAATTATAAAAAAATAAAATAATCTAAAAAGGTAATTACCTATTTTGATGGAATATGATTAAAGTGTTTAAAATTTTCAACAGTCAAATCCATTTCTTTATTATTATTATTCATATTTTTTACTTATTCAAATAAGTCAAAATTTATTTTTATCTTCTATTTAAGAAAATTAAAATATTTTTATGTACTCTCTCCCGTCCCAAATATTTATTTTCACTTTTAATTTTCGTTTGCCTTCCAAATTTATTCTCGTTTTCTTTAGTTACGTGAGTTGGAATTTTTTTTGAATAAGTAAAAAATGTGAATAATAATAATAACAATACTAATAATAAGTGGAAGAGTAGTTACGTGAGTTGGAAAAAATATTTGAATAAGTCAAAAATATGAATAATAATAATAATAAAGAAAAGGAAAAAATAAGTCACATTTGAATAATATTTTCTTTATTATTATTATTATTCACATTTTTTACTTATTCAAAAAAAAAATCAACTCACGTAACTACTACTGCTCCTATTATCATTTTTATATTTTATAATTGTGGAGTTCACTAAAAAATAAAGTAATTATTTATGAGAAAATAATAAAATAATAATTTTATAAAAAGAAAACGAAAATAAATTTGGAAGACGGACGAAAATTAAAAGTGAAAATAAATATTTGGGACGGAGGGAATGCATTAAAAAAATTAATTTTCTTAAATAGAACATAAATAAAATATAAGAAAAATAAAATAATTATAATGGAAGTAAACATTAAAAGAAATTACATGTGAAACATAAAATAAAAAAATATAACTGCTCCACTAAAACGGACAAAAACGGCATCGTAGCATGGCCCAGCACTCCCTGCTGGTTTGGGCGCCCAGCAGAGGATCCGCTCCCGAACAAACCAGCAGACCCACTAACACGACACAAGCGGAAGGGCGCGGAGCTCTGGCGGTGGTAGATTGTCGGCGTCAGTGGGCGGTTGTGCTAGGCGCTGACCGGCGGCAATTGAAGAGTCGCGACGACTCCGTCTTCGTCGAACACCTTGAAGGCCTCGCTCAGATCTGCCTCTTCCTGCTGTTCGTCGATATCTCCAGGCTCGTCTCCCATCCCGAAGAAAATGTCACCCAGAGGTCGGTGCAGTGCCTCGAAATCCTTGTACGTCAATCCCTCATTCCCCGGTTTAATGTACGATCGGACCATCGAATCTAATTGCGCGTCGTCGGCTTGGAGGCCTAGGAGCGCCAGCGCTTGGCTGAGCTTCTCTGTCATGCCCCAATTTTCATAAACAGATGAAGTCTTACTTATAATTAATAACTTGGAAAATATCTTTTAGGACGTGAACTAACATGCTTGGAATAAAATTTCTTTTCTTTAAAAACCCTTTTGAAACTAAAATAAATAAATCATACATTCAACTTAAATAACTCATTCAATACATCCATGGAAATCATAAAATACCATCTCATATATATTTATCATAATTCAATATAATTCACTTAGTACATTCATAGGAATCACAAAATATCATCACATTTATACATAACATATCTCACATGTGAAACTAACCCATCCTAATATCATACAACATATAAGACATCAATTAAATCATGCAATAATACATGTTTAATTCATATACAGCAGCTGGAGTGTAAAACTTTCGAAAATAGTCAGGGTGTACTCATCAAAACAGGGTGTGTTCGAAAACAGCCCACTAACTAATACAAAATCAACTTTCTCTAATACTAAAACTTAAATTTTCTTTTGATCCCGCCTCCCGGGTTGTGGGATTGGCTTTATTCCTTGTTTTCTTTTCCTTTTTAATAAAATCTTACTTTCTAATACTATTATCTTTCCATACAATATAAGACCTCTAAATACTTAAATAATTCATACTAAACATAATAAAAAGAGTTGCCACGAAAATCCCTTTTAAAAACACATGAAAAGCTCGTAAAATAAAGTTAAAGGACTAAAATAAATCTAGAACTTTAAAATGTATTTACTCCAGGTTTGAAGACCAAAATAACTTAATTATTAATGGCTAATAAACTGCTCATATTTCGAAAATAGGCTGGGCAATAAATTTGTATTTTTAAAATAAGGAATTTAAGGACTAGAATCACATAATGGACTAAAATCAGTTTCTCGACTTCTACTAGGTAAAAACTCACGAAAATTGGTCAACATGCATATTAAATCATGTCAAACATACTGGTAAAATTTCATAATTTTTGGAGTTATAAAACTAGACTTATCGAGGATGCAAATCTAAGGACAATAACTAAATTCTTAAGAACAATTAATCACATAAATCAAACACTTAATCTTGAATATTAAAAACGTCCAGCAGCCTATGTCTTCATAAAAATATTCATCAACTTAATCCTAATATTCATGCAATTTAACACATAATCATAATAACATAATACCTCATAAAAATCCATAATAAAAGTCCCATGATTCAATCAAACCATAGAAATCCTAAATAAATCATCTACGTGTCCATGCACTCATCGAAATAAAACATGCAAATGTCCCAACATGTGGAAATCAACATAAGTATCGAGATTCTTAAGAAAAACATGCAACTTAAAAATAAATCCTACTTGGTTTAATTAAACTTCATCCTTTATTTTCTCCTTTCTCGCATCACATCCACCTTCCCCCGCATTGCCAATCTCTTAGTCTTTACTCATGAAAAACTGAAATATTTATTCGGTGAAAGGGTGAGTAATCGAAATCACTCCGTGAGGAAAAATATACAAGTTCAATACATAAATTAAAGACATGAGAAATGTAATCAAACACACCTAACCTTTTACTTTTACCACTTTACGGCCATTGAAACATAGCCACTTTACGGCTCTTGATGCATAGCCACTTTACGGCTATCATCCCTTTTACTTTTGTCACTTTACGGAAATTGATACATAGCCACTTTACGGCTTTTGATGCATAGCCACTTTACGGCTATCATCCCTTTTACTTTTTCCACTTTACGGCAATTGATACATAGCCACTTTACGGCTATTATCACCTCATAAAGCATGTAAAATAACAAAACTCATTAACAAAAAATTATAAACCCAACCCGTATGTTACCACTTTTCACCGTTAATTCCCTCACCTTTTCTTGTCTTGAAAATTAGAGATGTGTTGTATGTTGGCTTGCTAAATCCTTGCTTGAAATCCTACTTCTCTTCCTCTAAGTATGGCTGCCGAAAATTGCTCTCCCTCTTGCCTAAGTTGCTGCCCAAAATCTGGTCCTATATCTTCATGAAATTGCCAATTTTTGGGTGGCTTAGGGGCTGTACGAAAATTAGGGTGTCTAAGGGCTTTGAGGTCTTGATCAATACATATTTATAGAGTTGGAAAAAGTGTGTAGGGTGGGGAAATAAGGGCTGGCCAAATTTGAGGCTAAGAGGTAAGAAAATTGGCCCAATATCTTGATATATCTCTTATTCCATACTTGGCAACTTATTTCCATAATTAAAAGATCCTTACTAACTCTTTATTCTTATCATACTTAACCTTCAAGCATGTATTTTTCTTGAATAAGAAAATATGACTTATTTCCATAAATAAAGATACCAAAAGTCCAAGTCTTAATGCCCTATTAATTTTCAAAAATTCTCTTAATACACAAGACCCATATTTTCGAAAATTATCAATATATTCCCATGTATTATTCTTAATCCTATTCTTGGTCAAAACCTCATAAAGTCACATCCCTAAAATTAATTCCTCAATTACTAACATACCCTTAATGAATTAATACTTAAGGAAATAATATTCTTAGAGGACTAATACTATAACCTCAACAATAATACCTCTCTTCCTTGCTCTTAATAATTTCGAACCTAGTACAAATAATACTAATTGGGACAACTAATACTAAGCAAGAAAATAGAATAAAACTCAAGCTTAACTAACTCTCTAAAAATGTAGGCACAAACGACACTCTTCACAAGGTGACCGACTACTTCTTCTAGTGGACTAAGTCCACCCTTAAGTTGCCGCATCAGCTTAATTATCCTCCAAGTAAATATCTTCTAGAGAAATCTAATGCTACTTCTCCTTAATAAAAGTGTTAATCCTTATTCTTGCCAATATTACTAATCTCAATAAATAAATCTTATACTTAATAAATTAATCCCAATATTAATACCTTAACTTAGTAATTGAATTAATCCTCAAATAAATATATTCTAGATACTTATAATATCACTCTTGTCCATAAATAATAATACTTCTAACTTTTGCAAGTACATTTAACACCTAGCAATAAAATCTCAACTTAACTCCTTACATATCCGACACATAGTCTAACCTTGCAACATGCACCTTTATCCCTTCAGAGTAATACTTTAAAGTCCTAACATTATTCCTTCGCTTAAAAACCAAATATTTGACTAATAAAAATGATTCCGATAATAATCTCTTGATATTGATTTCAAGAAAATCTAAACCTTGAATATTTTCTTGATCTAAAGCCTTTCATATAATCTAATCGAGATCCCAAAAGTTCATTCCTAATTTCTTGATATTAATCTTTAATCACATATCCTAGTCAAGATCCCATATAACTCCATTCTCATCTCTAAAATAACAAACTCACTAATACCCTTAATAAATTGGTACTTAATAAATCCTAATTTTCTCAATCCAATTTGAATTATAACACTTAATAACCAATCAAGTCAAATCCTCTTAATCTTTTATTAAATACTTAATTGGATCATATCTTAATTTGGCCCTCTAACTTTTAATTCACATACTAAAGCCCAAAATGAATTATCAAGAACTTAATCTTAATTCCAAAATACTCAAATCATCTTTACTAACTTAATCATTAGAAAATTAATACTTAAGGCTCGTGAAAAACTTAAAGAACTAAAGGACAATATTTAATTCCTATGCGCAACTTAACTTTAAAATCTCAAATGACGACTTATAAACTATAACTTGAATCCAATTATGCTGGGCGTTACATTCTCGACGGTGATGATTGATTTTGAAGGATTGGAGAGACGACTTTGGAATTGATAGCGGCCATCGGAAATTGATTTATGGGTTTAGGGTTTCATCGATCTAATTGGTAGAACAATAATGTGCAGGGGACTTGAAAATGAATTAAGACCATTCTTGCAGAAAATAATTCCTAATAATTAATATCTGGAGAAAATATATATTTTTGTCCTATAAATTTCGTTGACTTTGGTTTTCGTCCTCTTAAGTTTTGAATTTTTTTTTCGTTCTTTAACCTACAAAAAATTATGGTCTTCGTCCTCTTAAGTTTTGAATTTTTGTTTTCGTCCTTTAACTTACCAAAAATTATGGTTTTCATCCTCCAACCGCGTATAATCAGTCACACAATTGGTAATACACACGTAGATCAATTTTTTCTATTTTTTTAAGCGAAATACTGACGTGGGGGTATTTAGAGGGAATTAAGGTATTGATGGATAAAATACAGGATTAACCGTAAATTCTCTCGCAAATCAAAACCCTAGTCGATCAAATTTAGGCATGGGGGCTTGAGAGAATTAGGGAAAAAGGGAATAAAGATCCCAAAATCAAAACATTCAAAAACCTAAATTCTTCTGAGCGCATACTCACAGTACAGAAAGGAAGAGGGATGTTGTAATAACAATTCTTGTGAAAATAAATTTTATTAATACTTGAAATTGATATACAATAATATTCTTGAATTTTAGGGTTCTTCTCTCTGGCTTGATCCTCTGATTCTCCTTCAATTTTGACTTGGCTCGGGTCTTGACTTTGATTTTGAAGTCGGCTTTGACTGGTTTTGATTTTGACTTGAACGTTTGATCCAAGGACGAACTATCTTGTTTTAGATCGAACGAGGTCTTTTGAAGATTTTTTGTGAAGAACGTCTTGAATATGCGAAGAACAATCTTCAAATCTTCAAACTCCAAATTTGAGCTGGAAACACTTGATCGGAGGGATTTAGCCCCTTGCTCCTAGATCGAAGTGCGTTTGCGGACGAACTTGACGAAGAACACTTGAAGGCGGTGATGAACACTTAGAGTCTTCAAGTTAATCTTCAAGGTAGAAACGTCTGATCAGAGGGATTCCCTCCTTGATTCTGGATCAAATGATGTTTCTGGATGACTTTGACGAAGAACTGTTTGAATGTGATGAAGAACTGTTGAAGATTTTCAAGGCGTTCTTCAAGAAAAATGTCGGATAGGAGGGATGGAGTCCCTTTGTCTTGGATTGAATGTTGTTTCTTGAAGGATTTGACGAAGAACGGCTCGAACTCTTTAGATTTGGTGAAGAACTCTTTGAATCTTCAAAGGACTTGATCGATCGATCTTCTTAGCTCGCAGGTTGCTCGTAGAGAGGATATTACTACTTGCTTGTTCGTCTTCGATGCTTTTCGATGTATGAAAAAATGTATGAACTTCACCCCCTATTTATACGGTGGAGAGTGAAGAGCCTTCCTTTCTTGCGCTGACACGTGGTGCGATCTGGTTGGCTGATGGTCATTTGATTGGTGACATTTACGAATCAACCAAATTTGGCTTGATTGATTTCCGACATCTTCATAAATAGGGTAAATCAGCCATTTATTGTTATTTAAGAGTACCGTGAGACTCGTAATTTAATAATAACTTGTACCGTGTACAATAAATATCATTTTACTATTTAATTAAAGAATTAATTTAATAATTCCTCAAAATTAAAATAGTAATATATGTTGATATTTATTTAATTTATACACATGTCATTATTTAATTGGGTAGCAAAATTCATTTGCTTACAGATGTCTTCAAGAAATTCGTATGAATCAACGAGTTTCGAGTGCAATATTAAGTGTCTTTGTAGTTTCGTTGCACGTTTTGTACATCATATTCAAAAATAAATCCGGACAGAAGATTCTATGGATGTAAGTATTGGTAGGTGTTTGGGAGGGAATTTACGGTTAAAAGTGTATTTTGTCAAGACCTAATTCTCTCCAAATACGTCCACATTATTATTTTGTTTAAAAAAAGAAAGAAAAAATGGATCCACATTTGTATTACCGGTTGTATGACTGGTTATAGGCGGTTGGAGGACGAAAACCATAATTTTTGGTAAGTTATAGGACGAAAATAAAAATTCAAAACTTATGAAGACGAAAACCATAATTTTTGGTAAGTTAAAGAACGAAAACAAAAATTCAAAACTTAAGAGGACAAAAACCATAGTCAACGAAACTTATAGGACAAGAATATGTATTTTCCCTAATATCTACTTAGACATTAAATTACACTTCACAATTAACTCCATCAATTTATTAGTACAACCATACAATTATCCCTATATTTTTCTACATATTGAAACTAAGCAATTGCCGCAAAGGCGTATTAATTTAAACCATTTCAGTAATGAAAAAAAAACCACGTTAAAAAAAATCATTTGACTAACTTGGCGGCGATTTGAGCAACTTTGGCGTGCTACGATTAATTTAATTAATTTAAATTTAGGGTTCTTCGTGGAGATGATTTGAAAATTTGGAGATTGGACTCTTTGGGAATTTGAATCGCCTGGGCTCTTCTATATATACGTAATTGGACTTTAATTACTGTTTTGTTTTAATAAATCTTTTTATCTTAAGAAAAATTGGAAATTAATTTTTGGATATAAGAATATTATTTCTAATTTAATTTAATGGGTTTATTATTACATTCAACATGCCACGTAGGATTCGTTTGTCACATCAGCCAAATCCTCCGGAAAATACAAACACGTGACAGGCACGTGAGTAAAACAACGTCGTTTTATGTCATTTCCGATGACTTGGGACTAATTTGGTGAGATATAAATAGTTATGGGACTAAATTGAAACATTACATAATTATGGGACCAAATCAAAAAAGTGTAAAAGTTACGGGACCATTTTGGTATTAATCCCTATTTTGTGTTACTATGAATTTTACAGATTCTATATTATAATGCAGATTGTAGATTTATACGTTTTACAAATTGTAATTTTAGGATTGATTGTAATATTTTTCATTTGTTTTAATCTTTTATAAACTCACTGGGAATTAAAAAGAAAAAGAAAATGATGCACTTGAAGAGCGGTTGGTGGAATTCTTGAAGAGCGGTTATAAACTACTTTTTAAGTGCTTTTTTGAAGAGCGGTTTTTTAATAGCGCTCTAAACTTAGAGAACTATCACTTGGAGAGCCTTTATAACTGCTCTCTGAGTAGAAAAATAAAGGTTCTCCAAGTTCAAATTTATACAAGTGTATCCTTGACTTAATTAACGCCCAGTTTCTAAAGAAGCAGTGCATTCAATCCTTCACAAAGTATATGTTAGTTCATTTGTACATATATAAAATTTTGTTCTGGTTACAATTGAAACTTAGCCAGTGGTATAATTAGTCTAGCAGATTAGTTGATTATTGAACATGACAAATTCACTGATAGATAGTGAGTTTTACCCGCCATTAAAAGGGTTGAAAAACCGATGTTGAACATGGTGATATTAAAAGTGGCGCCGAACAACAGCGGTTTAAAACCGCCATTATATCTATATTTAACAGCGGTTTTTGACCGCTATCGTATCTAAAAAAACCGCTATTATAGCTTATTAATTTGTTAACTCATAAAATCTACAACAGCGGTTTCATCAAGATATAAGAGCAGATTTTTACCGCTATTAAAAGTATTTTCAATAGCGGGTAATACTGGCTGTTGTATATCAAAAACCGCTTTTATAAGTTATTAATTTTAAAACCTACTACGGCGGTTTATTACAGATATAAGAGCGGGTATTACCCGCTATTATAAGTAAAGAACATAGCGGGTAATAACCGCTTTCTTTGCTCAATCTTTTTTAAAAAGTAAAGAACATAGTGGGTACAAAATATCGTGTTATAATAAAAAGTGTACAAAAAAGATCATTCTTGCAGAAAATAATTCCTATAATTAATATCCACTTACACATC
>JAPKLY010000824.1:50454-82374 GCA_026898435.1 Prunella vulgaris | reverse complement strand
TTTGAAATTTTAAAAAGATCACATACATTTGTCACAAATCCATGACATTTTTATTTTACGAGCAAAATTATGTACGTCACCCTCAGAATTCAAAACATGATTTTCAAGAGAATGATTAGTTTGAATTATTATTTGTTTGTTTTTTTTCCTAAAGTCACTTAGTTGACATTTTATCATTACACAATGGTTATCTTTAGAATAGTGGATGTTTTGGTCAAATGGACCAAGTCTTGATAGTAAGAAAATGCAAGTAAATTTAGGGAATATGCACTTAATGTGTATCTCTATATATATTTATATATAAAATATAGAATAAATTTCCTATGAACTCGAGTTCATATGAATTCGTATTACTGTTATGTAATTACTATCATTGTTATTTAATATACTATCACTGTTATAAAATATGTTTGTTGATGAAATAATCTAATCCAGATGATTAAGGAAGTAATCAGTGGAATAACGGATGACGTGTCCCAAAACAACTAATCAAGCATGATGAATATGAGCAAAACCAAAGAAGATCAATATAAGAGGAAAAGGATCATTGAACAAACAAAAAATGGCCGAGCAGCAGTGCCAGAAAGGAAAGGACGAGCAGCTCACCTGCTCGCCCAACCACCTGACAATACATCTGCTCGCCTATTTTTCTCAAAATAGGCGAGCAGGTCTTACAATTCTAGTAACGGGCGAGCAGCTCACCTGCTCGCCCAATGAGCTGATCGCCAGGAATGAAGTGCTGCTCGCCTGATTTGGGAGTGATCACCAAGACCTTGTTTTCATCATTTTTAGTCAATTTTTCGTTGTAATTATCTTATTTAAGCGGTTATGGACACTTGTAAGCTTCAGGAGAAGCGTGGCAAAGTGTATGCCACCACCTGCTTGTAGAAATACCTATAAATAGGCCCCCAATTTCATTTTAATGCAAGTTTTCTTAGCCTCAGTGAAGCTCTGCCGAAATCTTTGCATAATCAAGCACTTTACAGTTCCATTAATCTGATTTTTATCGATTGTTAGTGAAATCGCATCTAAAAGCCACATAAACGCTTCCGTTGTGGAGATTTCATTAACAATGCTTAATTTTTTAATAGTGGTAGTGTATATGCATAATAGTGATAGTGTATATGCATAACAGTGATAGTGAATATATATGACAGTGATAATGTATATAAATGACAGTGATAATTGATAAACCCAAGTTCACGGTTGAACTCGGGTTCATACAAGTTTTTATCTAAAATGTAATACAGTGTAAAATTAATATTAATAATTTATGTGTACAAATTTTAGGTCCGGAAACATTAACTACACAAATTATTGTATGCATTTTATATGATATGCATTTGTATTTTTAAATTTAATTTTAACTTTAATATTGATTCTTTTAAAAATATATAGTACGTACGTTGAACATTATGATGTAATTTTTTATACAAAATTACCTCTTAGGCTGTGTTTGGTAGGTGAGATAAGGGCTTTTTTCAATGGTTTGTAACAGCTTCGGTACATTGTATTAGAAATTTTCGACCCGTGAACAGTAACATGTCGGATCTTCTTCTACCATTTCTTCTACACATTTTCACTATTATGTACTCTGAATCTCACATGTGACCGCTCCCGCCGGCGACCAGAATTTCTACATCCCTGAATCATGGATTTTGATGAACCGTCGACAAAATAGGATGTCCCTGATTTGAAATCCATGAAATTGTTTTTCCAGGATTTCGATTAGTTTTTCGATTTCGATGGCTTCTGTTTCACTTGAAGGGGAAACAGTCGCGGATCAAGCAGAATGCGGCGGCGGGGGCATCGTCGAAAGATGATTCTCCGGTAGATGACGAGTTGCGACAGTGAATTTGAGGAAGAAGATGAAAAGTAAAGAACTGAATTCATCAATTTTTGTCCACCGACACGTTTTTAATCACATTTTGGTAGATATTCACAGGAATGCGATTGAATATAATTAAGTTTTTATGCAATTCATGTTGAGAAATTTAGAATTGGGAATTGTTTATGAAATTGGGGAATTGGAAATTGGACAGAATTTCTACAATTCTTGGTAAGGAGGATGCACATAAGGTGTTCGATGAAATCTTTGAGAGGAATTTATACATACAAATATATGGACATATTTGTATTTTACTTTGTAGGTCTTATTAGTCATTGAAAATATTTTTTTGCTCAATATTAACAAATATATTTCCTACAAAACATTATTAAAAAAAATTAGATTATTAAAAATAAAAATTAAATTATATCAACTACACCCTACCAAATAAGAATACAAAAATAATCTATTTTTAAACATTTACTATCAAACACTAATATTTAATATAAATCTCACACTTAATAAATGAAATCTCACCACTACGTACTAATATTCTACACACTACCAAATGGAGCCTTAGGATATTACTAATTACTTCTATAGGTATTATGGATTATTAATTGGAGAATATTTTTTCAAAGTCCACATAAATATAATGCACTTAGTCCATAGTATAATAACTTATTAATTATAATATATCTTAATTTTGGATTTTTATGTGGGGTTTTGAAATGGGTCGTGGAGAAATAGAAAAATAAGTATTTCCTCTATCCAGCTTATTTTTCACAGGGAACATGAGACACCGTTTAAGAACAGATAGAGTATGTGAGTGTAAAGTTAAATTATATAATATAAAAAGTGTATTTTATTGATGTTAGAACCTTGGTTTAGATTTTGATGTGTGCAAAACAAATGTGGTTATTGATTAAATTAATCTAACATTTGTTTTAAGGAAATTGGTATTTAAAACATATAGTTGTAAGTGAAGTCTGCAGCTGTGTATTTGATCAATCTACAGCTAGACATGACCCTACAACTGTAAGGTTTCTCTACAGTTGATTTTTAATTCTCTACAGCTGCAAGGTTGAAGACTCTACAGCTGCAAAGAACCGTTTGAAGATGAAGTACAAGTCAGAGACTAATTGAAGATTAATGAAGACCCTTAAGGACTATTAGTGTAGCTCTCAAGCACTCACTAAACTGTACTTAAGTGGAGGTTATTTTCTCAATTCTGGTGGATAATGAAGATTAGTTACAAGGAGGTCAGAATTCTGAAGAAAAGGACATAGTACAATCAGTACTATCCTGTGTGAAGGATGAGGACCACCTCACACATGCCAATAGAGAGAGAGGAGCCTTATCTGAATTTCAAATTTGAAATTCCCAATAGATAAGTCACACCACTCAATCTATAAATAGAAGAAGTCCTCAGAGGAACCAACAACAACAACTCTGAACTTACAAGCATTCAACCTGAGCAAGTCTACAGCCAGCAAATTCTTTGAGAGCTTATTTCTGCTTTATTCTTTATGATTCATAGGATAGTTGGTTAGGATTTTCTTAGCAAGAATCAAACATTTTGTTGTTGTTCCCTCACCTGATTTTATTTATACTTAGTGTAGATATCTCTTTGTGAGGTTTGTAAAAACTCTTTGTGAGTTGAAATTTTGAGTGAATAGGGTAGTTTATCTCTTTTTAGAATAGGAATCTGAGTGAACCTAGTTCTAAGGGGGACCTACTTGTATTGATCTTTGTGATCACTTCTTAGTGAATTTGGCACCTGAGTGGTGTAACAGTGGATGTAGGTTGTCTTTTTATAGACACTGAACCACTATAAAACCTGGTCTATTTACTTTCTGCTCTTTATATTCTTGTCCTGCATATTCTATTATCTTGTTACATTCATCATTGCTTTTAAAACCTGATTGCATAAAACCTTGTGATTTTCACAGAAACTGACTATACAGCTGTAGACTTCTATAAGTCACTCAACTATTAAGTCTAGTTTATATTGTTTTTCATTAACACTCACTTTATTCCTCTGCACATTAGAGTATTCTCAATACAATCTTAATTGTGAGAACTCCTCTGATATCTTTGTCTACAAGTGATTTGTTTGTTTTGCAAGGTTTTGAACTCTGCAGCTGTAGACTTGTTAGTCCACAGTTGTAACCTTTGTGGTCCAGTTTATAAAACTCTTGTAGACTTGTTGTTTTTAAACTTCAAAAAGGTTACTGGAAGGTTCTAGAATCCATCTTTTTGAAAAGTTTGAAAATCTGATTTTGGACTCAAGGTCTATTCACCCCCCCCCCCTCCCTCCCTCTAGACCTTGACCACTTTAAGGGACCAACAAGTGGTATCAGAGCAGATGGCTTGCCACTGCTTTGATCAGTACCTAGCTAGATCCTTTTTTATTTTTGAAAAACACACCTGCATACTTGCATGGCTCCCAAGATGGTGAAATCCAAGGTTCCAATGTTCTCTGCTGAGGACTATGATGAATGGAAAATTAGAATGCAAGCACATTTGTCTGCAATCAATGTTGAGATGTGGTCTATCATAGAGGATGGCCCTATACCTATTGTGAAGGTCAACACTGCAGCTGATCAGTCAGCTGGAGTAGCTCAGATTATCCCCAAACCCAGAAGGGAATGGACTGAGGATGACAAGAGAAGGTCCAACTTAGACAATGTTGCAAAGAACACTATTTATCATTCACTTGATAAAATTTTGTTTAGCAAGATCAAAAACTGCAAAACTGCAAAAGACATATGGGAAAAGTTGGAAATGATTTGTGAAGGAACTGAACATCAAGGAAAACAAACTCATGATAGCAGTTCAAAAGTTTGAGAACTTCAAGATGAAATCTGGTGAAACTCTTGAAAAGTTTGAATCAAGATTCATTGAAATCCTCAATGAGCTAGATTCACTTGGTAAAGAGTACTCACAAAGAGAAATGAACATGAAAGTTCTCAGAGGCTTACCTTCTGAATGGGACATGAAGGTCATTGCTATGAGAGAATCAAAGGATTTATCTAAGATATCCACATTTGAACTCTTTTCAGACCTCAAAGCTTATGAATTTGACATAAGCAGGAGAAAAGAACCTGACAACATTAAGGTTACAGCTCTAGTGGCTAACAACCCTACAGCTACAAGTTCTGATGATGAAGACTTGGCTCTTTTCATAAAGCAGCTCAAGAAATTTGGCAAATGGACCAAGAAGAAACAGTTCACACCAAAGGAAGATGGTAAGGTGAAATCTACAGCACCTAACTCAACTTACTTGTGTTATAACTGCAGAAAACCAGGACATTTCATCAAGGATTGTCCTTATCCAAAAGCTGAGAAGTACACTGATGAAGAAAAGAGACTCAGGAAAGATAGAAAGAAAAAGTTTGACAAGGAGAGAATTAGAGCACTACTTTCTGAGTTTGATAAAAACCAAGAAGACTGTCCCTCTTCTTCTCAAAAGTCAACTGTAGATTTAGAAGACTCGGACTCTACAGATTCAGATGAAGAAGCCCTGATCTGTCTTATGGCTAAAGATGAAGAGGTATGCTCATCATCATCAAGTTATATTACAGAAAATGATTCTTCCAGTGATATGCTAAGTGCAATCCAAAGACTCCAAGAGGAAAATGAAGATCTTAGAAGAGATAATCACATTGGAAGAGAACATGTGAAAGCTTTGTTAGCTGGAGTGGAAGATGCTGAGAAACAACTGAAGATTCTACAAGAACTGAAAGAAGGTTACAGTTGTTTGAAAGAAGACAATGAAGAACTTTTTAATGAAGCAAGTTGTAGAGCTGCAGATTGTGCTGAATTGAAGGAAACAATCAGAAGTTAAGAACTGATCATAGCTGAACTTGAAGAACACAAAGCCTATTATCAAAAGAAGCTAGATTGTTTTGGAAAATCATCCAAGCAATTGAAGAAGATGCTGTCTGAGCAAAGGCACTCAAAGGATTTAACTGGAATAGGATATAATCCTTGTGTCTGGATGAAATATCTACAAAAGTCAATTCCAAGGCCTGAGAGAAAGTTTATCAAAGAAACAACCCCTGAAGAAACTGTAGACTCAACTCTACAGCCAGAAGATTTGAAATTCTTGAATTCATTCAAAGAATTGTCACCAAGAAGACAACAAAATATCAAGGAGAACATGGATGATTCTGAAGAAAATGTCTCAAACATGTTTCAAAACATAACTTTGAAACAAACTGCAGAATCAAACCTACAGTCAGAAGAAGAAGTCTATCATAGATTGGATATGGAAAGAAGACTTAACTTTGATAGATTCTGGAATGGAAATATGTCAGATATGTCTCCCTCTTCAATCACTCAAAGAGGAGGATCAAGCAAGAACTGTAGAATTAATAACTCTACAGCTCCCAAAAAGGCTTGGATTGCAAAGAGTAACACTGGAGGAAATCCAAAGTATTGGATTCCTAAATAACTCACTTTATTTTGCAGGGACATGTTACAACCAACAAAAGAGAGATTTGGTACATAGACAATGGTTGTGCAAGACATATGACTGGAGATAGAAGTTTGCTACAAAATGTAAAAGATCATAAAGGTCCTAAAGTTGTTTTTGGTGATAATGCCAGTGGAACAGCTAAAGGATCAGGATGTTTACTCAAAGGAAATGTTCAGATCAATGATGTTTATTTGGTAGATGGTTTAAAACATAACTTGCTAAGTGTGAGTCAATTTTGTGACAAAGGCTATACTGTAGACTTTACACAAGACACTTGTATAGTCAAAGATGTTGAATCCCAAACCACTAAACTGACAGGAACTAGAAAAGGGAATGTTTACATTGTGGAGTGGAACTCTGCAGCTGAAACTACCTGCTTTCTAGCTAACAGTTCCAATGAAGTTAGTTGGCTATGGCACAAAAGAATGAATCACATAAACTTCAAAACCATGAATGAACTTGTGAATAACAAACTTGTAAGAGGTTTGCCAAACACTAAGTTCAGGAAGGAACACTAATGTGATGCTTGTGTCAAAGGGAAACAAATTAAGAAGACTTTCAAGAGCAAAACTCACTCAAGCACTTCAAGAACACTTGAATTACTGCACATGGATCTTTTTGGACCCATAGAACCAGTAAGTATAAGTGGGAAGAAGTACACTTTGGTTGTTGTAGATGATTACTCAAGATTTTCTTGAACTGTGTTTCTAAGAAAGAAGAGTGAAACTCTACAGCGGTTACCAGAATTGTTAAGAAGGATTCAGAATGAAAAGAATTTGAAGATTGTGAAGATCATATCAGATAGAGGAACAGAATTCACAAATCAAGTTATTGAAGAGTATTGTTCACTTTATGGTATTGTTCATGAATACTCTGCAGCTAGAACTCCACAGCAAAATGGAGTTGCTGAAAGAAAGAATAGAACAATGATTGTTGAAGCAAAGTTGCCTAAGAAATTTTGGGCAGAAGCTACAAGCACTGCATGCTATACTCAGAATAGATGCTTGATTGTTAAAGATCATAAGAAGACTCCATATGAGCTATGGAAAGGAAGGACTCCTAATATCTCTTATCTACACATTTTTTGATGCAAATGCTTCATACTGAATAATGGGAAAGAATACCTTAAGACTTTTGATTCAAAGTCAAATGAAGGGATCTTTTTAGGTTATTCTAATGTTAGCAAAGCATTTAGAGTGTATAACAAGAGATTGATGATTGTGGAAGAGTCACATCATGTTGTTTTTTATGAACACAACTCCCCTGAAGAAATTGTTGAAGACTCGAAGGAGGACAACTCTACAGTTACAAGTCAACAGCAATATGTTGAGATCAAAACTCCTATAGATTTGACCAACAAAGGCTTTGGCACTATAATTGTTGAGTTACCACCATTAGAGAATGTGGAAGACCTAGTCCATGAGAATGTTCAAACAGAAGTAGAAACACCAACAAAAGGACTTGATGAGTCTGCAGAAGGTGAATCTACAACTGAAGAGAACAATGATCAAGGATTAGAACCTATTTCAGATTTGATTTGGTTAAAAGATCACCCCGCTGAGCATGTAATTGGAAACCCATCAGAAGCTGTAAGAACCAGAAAACAAATCCATGAGGCAATGTTTGCTACATTTCTTTCATCTTCAGAACCTACTGATATTCATGAAGCACTGCAAGATGTCAATTGGATTATTGTAATGCAAGAAGAATTGAATGGTTTTGAGAGAAATCAAGTATGGGAACTTGTTCCAAGACCTAGGAATCACAAAGTGATTGGAACTAGGTGGGTGTTCAAGAACAAACTTGATGAAGATGGAATTGTAACCAGAAATAAGGCAAGGTTAGTTGCTCAAGGCTATTGTCAATCTGAAGGCATAGATTTTGATGAATCATTTGCCCCAGTTGCGAGATTAGAAGCTATAAGAATTTTTCTATCCTATGTTGCACATATGAACTTTACAGTCTATCAAATGGATGTAAAGAGTGCATTTCTTAATGGTTTACTTTCTAAAGAAGTGTATGTTGAACAACCACCAGGATTTGAGGAATCTACAGCTGAAAAAGCCCTTTATGGACTTAAACAAGCACCAAGAGCATGGTATGATACCCTTTGTGATCATCTGATCAAAAATGGATTCAAAAAGGGTATCGCTGACAAAACTTTATTCAGATTACAACATGGGAATGATATTTTGCTTGTCCAAATCTATATTGATGACATAATCTTTGGCTCAACCAATGAAGAATTATGCAGAAAATTCTCTAAGCTCATGACTGAAAATTTTGAAATGAGCATGATGGGAAATCTGAATTTCTTTTTGGGATTACAAGTTAAGCAAATGAGAGATGGAATTTTCATCAATAAAGCTAACTCAAGAGCTCATAAAGAGATTTGGAATGGACAGTTCTAGGCCTACCAATATACCTATGACACCTTCTGTGAATCTTGACAAAGATGAGAATGGCAAAAGTGTTGATGTAACTAAATATAGGAGACTAATTGGATCATTGATATACCTTACAGCTAGCAGACCTGATATCATGTTTGCAGTAGGTGTATGTGCTAGATTCCAAGTGAATCCTAAGGAATCACACTTAAATGTTGTAAAGAAGATCATCAAGTATGTCAAATCCACACAAAATCTAGGATTATGGTATCCTAAAGAAGGAGGAATTGAACTCATTGGATACACTGACTCAGATTTTGCAGGCTGCAAGGTTGATAGGAAAAGTACTAGTGGGATTTGTCAATTTCTAAGTGAAAGGTCGGTGGCATGGCACAGTAAAAAGCATAATTCAATTGCTCTTTCTACAGCTGAGGCATAATACATTGCTGCTGGAAGTTGTTGTGCACAAATCTTATGGATGCAATATCAATTACAAGACTATAGGATTGATTCAAGAGAAACAACTATATTTTATGACAATACAAGTGCTATTGTTATTACATAAAATCCAGTTTTACACTCTAGATCAAAACACATAAATGTAAGGCATCATTTCATAAGAGATCATGTTGAAAGAAAGGATGTGAAATTGACAAAGATTCATACTGATTTGAATCTTGCTGATATTTTCACTAAACCCTTGTGTGAATCAAGATTTTCAATCTTGAGAGGTAATTTGGGAATGTTAGAATTGTAAGAAGACTCTGTTAAAATCACTAAATTGCAAAGACAAACTTAGAAAATTGAAAACTCAGTAGAAAGGAAAACTGCAGCTGCAAAGTCACTCAACTGTAGAGTTTAACTCTACAGCTGTAGACTTAGTTCAGGACTGTAGAATCCTTACCAACTATATAGTTTCAAATTCGAAGATTGTCAACTGCAAACTTAGGGAATTTGCAGTACTTTGTACAATTCTGATAATTAAAATGGAGCACTACAAAATTCAGAAACTTTTGTACTAAGTTACAAAAATTTTGGATTTATTCAGGCATTTTAATTAATAAAATGTGTGAGTACGTGTAACATTTTAAATAGAATTAAATTCCATGTGAGTTAGATTTTTGGACAAATTTAATTATAAATTTGGTTCAGAATTCAAAAGCTCATAAATTTTAGGTCAAAGACCGTTATACCCCTGTTCTTAATGGCTGTTTAAGGAAAGGTATTTAAAGGACTCTTCATACTTTTATATCCTACTTTAACATTTCGAACCCTCTGAAACCTTAAACACTCCCTATCCCCTACTCCCCTACTCAAAGAAACCAAGAAACATGGCGATGAAAGTTATTTTTGGCGCTCTGTTCGATTTTGATGAAATACTGAAGAAGCATCCCACTGATGCTATGGAAGACGTGGTCAAGCACATAGTGAATCAAGGTGTTCACTATTGCCTAACTCACATCCCTGGAGCTTATGATGACAAGATTGTCCACGAGTTCTACCAGAATGCTGAAGCCAATGTAGAGAGGAAGACTTTGTCAGTCAATCTGCAAGATAGGAATGTGAAAATTACAACTAAATATATTTGCAGAGCTCTACACTTAAGTCATGGAGGAGACGCTCATGACAATCTCAACTTCGCTGAAGAAGATAAGGAGTACTGGAAAAGATTCACTGCAAACACCGTTTCTAAAGAACTGGAAAAGGACATTCAAGAAGACAGACCTAGCAGTTGAGTATGTCTATCTTTATGAAGCTATTGATAAATGTCTATTATGTAGGACTGGTGCTCATGATACTGGTACTATATTAATGTGGGATCTGATGATAGCATTTGTTATGGAAGTTAAGTTAGATATTGGAGAACTTATTTTGAAGAATATTAGTAAAGATGTGGTGAAAGAAGGAAAGAACAAAGGTTTTGGTTTGTTTTTAAACTACATTCTTAAGGAAGTTGGATTTTCCTTATTCAATGGGCATGTAGGAAAGCCCATTATCACTCACAGAATTATTGGAATGGTTAATTTCAAGAAAGGAGCTGTGGATGCTCCCATAGCCCATGAAGCTAAGAGGAGAAAGAAGAAGACTGAAAAGAAGGTTCTTACTATCATAAGATCACCTAAGGAGACTGAAACAAAGAAGAAGAAGAAGAAGAAGAAGAAGAAGAAGAAGAAGAAGAAGAAGAAGAAGAAGAAGAAGAAGAAGAAGAAGAAGAAGAAGAAGAAGAGTGTAAGGAGAAGAATCTTAGTGGATTAACCCACTGATTCAGAAGATGAGATTGACAGAGAGAAAAGGCAGAAGAAACATCACTCAAAGAAAGTTGAAGAAGTTGAAACTGACAAGTCTACAGCTGTAGACTTGCCAACTGAACAGTTTGAAGCACAAACTACTGAGGAACAGTTTGTAGAAGCTGAAGTTCCTGAACCTGAAACTGAACAACTCCTTGTTTTTCCAGTTGAAAGGGCTGAAGAATTTGAAGAAGAAAGACAGAAATTTGAAGATTGGAAGTTAGTGAGAGAAGAGCTTGAGAAGTTGACAGCTGAGGAAAGAAACTTGTTCCAGTGGGTTGTTGACTGGACAAGTTGTAGTGATCTTAATGAATTATTGAAGCCTAATTTCTTTGATGACTTCATTGCTGAGAAGAGAAGGAAAGACAAAGGAAAAGGAAAGCAGATTATTACTGAAGAACCTGCAAGGCAGAAAATCACCAAATCTGTAGCTGAAGCTTTGAAAGTGGCTCTCATGACAGAAAAAGATCCAGAAGCTCAGTATGATGTTGATTATGATGTTGAAAGCACAGAAATTGATGAAGATTTGCCACAAAAGATTGGAGAATGAAGTACTCAGATAGTTGAAGCTGAAGGCTTGACTATCTTGGCTAAGGAAGCTATTCTGATGGAGTCTGCAAGAGCTAGTGCTGCAGATCAAGTTATTGTTGAAGGAAATCCTACAGAGGAAGAATCTGAGAAAGAAAAGGAAACAAGAAAAGATGATTGTCCATGCAAACAACCTGAAGATAAGCCAGATAATAATGATGATAATGGCAATGATGATGCACCAATGGGTGGTGCTCAAGCTCAAGATCAACCTGAAGTTCAAGAAAAATTTGTGGAAACTGAAGTTCAAGCTTCTGAGAATGTTCAAGTTGATGAACATATTGTAGATGACACATCTAAGGAGATTGATAAGGACACTTCAAATCCTATCACAAGTATTTTTCATCAATCTCCACATGCAATGTTTACATTAGAGGAAATCTACAGGCATGGAACTCCCCCACTGCAGAGTTACTCAGCTCTTGAGAGAGAAAACATAGATGACTATATTGTTGAATTCTCTACTGAAGTGATTTTAACTCCTAGCAAGAGGAAGGCATCCACTGAAGACTCTACAGCTGTAGAGTTAATGCCTTCTAAAGCTCAGAAAGTTGTGAAAGGAAAAGAGTTAGTAATCAGAGAAGGTGATTCTGAGGAAGAAGACAGTAATACAAATCCTCATATGACACATAAGGAAGTTGTCTCACATTTGAAAATTTTGGAAGAATCATTTAAGAGTATTGAGGCTGAGATTCTGAAACAAGTAAAGCAAGTTCCTGATGTTATAATCTCTCAAAATGTTAGAAAATGTATGGAATACCTTGTGAAGAAATTTGAGGAGAGAAGCTCAGAGGAAAAGAAAGTTTTGGAGAAAAATTTCAAAGCTGTTGTGGACAGCTTAATGGCTCAGAATACTGAAATCAGAAAAGAAAGCAACCAGAAGTCAAGAGAAATCACCAATCTACAGTCAGATATCAAGCTTATAAAGGAGGAATCTCTTGATCTGAAAGTAGAAATGAAAAGTTTGAAGAAAGAAATGTCCAAGATGATTACTGGAAATGATTCTCTGAAATTGGATTTGATGAGCAAGCTTAACACCATTTTGTCACACATTGATGTTGGCAAAAAGGGGGAAAGCAAAATAGAGAAAGAGATTAAAGAAGGAGATCAAGCCACTGAAAATATCCTTGAGAATGTGAAGGATATTGGAAAGACATGGGCAAAAGAGTTAGAAGCTGCAAAATCTTTATCCATGGGATTGAGTGAACAAGCTGAAGAAAGAACTCAATCAGATCAGACTAAGGGAAGCTCTAAAGAAGGCAAGATCATACAACTCCCTAAGTCCACAGCTCAGAAACCTACAGTTCACACTCAAAAACCTTTTGGTTACTAGGAACAAACTGTGAAGGAATCAAGAGAGAAAAGGAAAGAAAAGGAAGAAAAAGAAATGAAAGAAGGACAAAGAGAGAAAATTTCTGATGAACCTACAGCAGTTGTGGCTGCTCAACCCTTGAATGTTCAACCACTGAGCATGGTGCCTATTGAAGATTCTGACGAAAGGGTTAATCGAATGAAAGCTGAATTTGATCGTTTGTGGAAGGAATTCTTGAGCATTTGCAACAGGCATACTGTGATTAAGAGAATCAAGCTCAAGAAGGATAGATTTCAGAAGTTTAAAGACCTGAAGGCTGATGGATCACTATACAAAGGAGATAATGCTGGACTCCTTGGTAGAAAGATCAGAAGAACTCCATTGCCTAAGAGGGTATTTAAGTCAAAGAAAAAAGAAGAAGAAATGGAATCCTATGAACTAGACATGCTGATGAAATATTTTGAAGAGGATGAGAAAAACATGAAGCTTGTGGAGCAAGGAATTCTGAAAGCTCAAGATGAAGATTCTGATGATGAAACTGATGAAGAGAAAGATGCAGATCCCAAGCACAGGAGGAGATGAAGACTATGTTCTAGATTAGACACTAAAACTTTTTATTTTTTAGTCTAATTAACCAACTGTAAGCTGTATCTTGAACCCTTTTTTTTTTAGTTTATGCAGCTTGGTGCTTTGTGCTTTGTTCTATATCTTGTTTTATCTTCTGTTGTCTTGCTTTGTTTGTGCTTTGTTGTTCTTGTTCTGTTTTTGTTAAGACAATTTCTTATTGTCTTTGTTACTTGTTTTGTTGTTTGTTTTGCCAACATCAAAATACGGGGAAATTGTTAGTACCTTGGTTTAGATTTTGATGTGTGCAAAACAAATGTGGTTATTGATTAAATTAATCTAACATTTGTTTTAAGGAAATTGGTGTTTGAAACATATAGTTGTAAGTGAAGTCTGCAGCTGTGTATTTGATCAATCTACAGCTAGATATGACCCTACAGCTGTAAGGTTTCTCTACAGCCGATTTTTAATTGACAAGACTCTACAGCTGCAAGGTTGAAGACTCTACAGCTGCAAAGAACCGTTTGAAGATGAAGTACAAGTCAGAGACTAATTGAAGATTAATGAAGACCCTTAAGGACTATTAGTGTATCTCTCAAGCACTCACTAAACTGTACTTAAGTGGAGGTTATTTTCTCAATTCTGGTGGATAATGAAGATTAGTTACAAGGAGGCCAGAATTCTGAAGAAAATGACATAGTCAATCAGTACTATCCTATGTGAAGGATGAGGACCACCTCACACATGCCAATAGAGAGAGAGGAGCCTTATCTGAATTTCAAATTTGAAATTTCCAACGGATAAGTCACACCACTCAAGCTATAAATAGAAGAAGTCCTCAGAGGAACCAACAACAACAACTCTGAACTTACAAGCATTCAACCTGAGCAAGTCTACAGCCAGCAAATTCTTTGAGAGCATATTTCTGCTTTATTCTTTGTGATTCATAGGATAGTTGGTTAGGATTTTCTTAGCAAGAATCACACCGTTTGTTGTTGTTCCCTCACCTGATTTTGTTTCTACTTAGTGTAGATATCTCTTTGTGAGGTTTGTAAAAACTCTTTGTGAGTTGAAATTCTGAGTGAATAGGGTAGTTTATCTCTTTTTAGAATAGGAATCTGAGTGAACCTAGTTCTAAGGGGGAACTACTTGTATTGATCTTTGTGATCACTTCTTAGTGAATTTGGCACCTGAGTGGTGTAACAATGGATGTAGGTTGTCTTTTTATAGACACTGAACCACTATAAAACCTGGTCTATTTACTTTCTGCTCTTTATATTCTTGTCCTGCATATTCTATTATCTTGTTACATTCATCATTGCTTTTAAAACCTGATTGCATAAAACCTTGTGATTTTCACAGAAACTGACTCTATAGTTGTAGACTTCTATAAGTCACTCAACTGTTAAGTCTAGTTTATATTGTTTTTCATTAACACTCACTTTATTCCGCTGCACATTAGAGTATTCTCAATACTATCTTAATTGTGAGAACTCCTCTGATATCTTTGTCTACAAGTGATTTGTTTGTTTTGCAAGGTTTTGAACTCTGCAGCTGTAGACTTGTTAGTCCACAGCTGTAACCTTTGTGGTCCAGTTTATAAAACTCTTGTAGACTTGTTGTTTTTAAACTTCAAAAAGGTTACTGTAAGGTTCTAGAATCCATCTTTTTGAAAAGTTTGAAAATCTGATTTTGGACTCAAGGTCTATTCACCCCCCCCCCCCTCTAGACCTTGACCACTTTAAGGGACCAACAATTGACTTTTGCGAGCGTAAGTTATTTCTTTTTTAAGGTGTGAAAAAAAGAGTTGTGATATTTCAAATGGAAAATGTGAAAATTACCTTAGAATTGATGGAGTATAATTTATAATAGGTAAAGTTTTGTATGAAAATGGTTCGTGAACTAATTTTAAATAATCAATATTTGATTAGGGATATAAAAAATATCATTAAAAAATAAAAACTTTGGGTCAATGATATAATGTTTTAATTGTTATAAATTTTATTTACCCAAACTTTTGATATGCCTAAAAAATATTTTGATACACTTGACCAAATATTTGATACTTAAAAATAATTTCATGATAAGTTTATAATAAACCATTTTTATATAAAATATATAATAAAATAATAATGACGAGTAAAGAATATTGATACATATAAATTCATATATATCGTGTCGGGTGGTGTAGTATGGGGTGGGATTGGAGTGGGTGGACTCTAAACTCTAAATATTAATCATCTATAGTATCATAATGACACCAATTTGAATCAGCATTTAATAATTAAAAAAAATCTGATTCCAATTCATGAAAATCAATTATAACATCTGCACTACTTTATTTTTGTGAGTAAGTCTCTTGTGCACTAAGTACACCATATAATTCAAGTGCATTTCTAAAAAGTTACACAAAATATCATTGAAAAGTTACACATGTTATTATTGAAAAGTGAATTTTGACTAGAGATTTGTGTTCGCACACAAATGCACTTTTCTACAAATGTATAGGATCGTGTAGTGGTAAACTAACCAAGTTATAAATATCGAATCCACGGGAAGCAATGAGACAATCTAATCCTAAGGATTGTGTGATGGAATGAAAAATAAATAATGAAATTGCAAGTTTGGTTTCTATCTAATGATTAATTAAAGCAGATAATAAATGAATTAAATATTAAGAATCAAGAACTAGTTAACTATCACGAGAGTGTGCAGGAGTAGTTATATGCTTGGGGTAAACAGAAATAATTGAGACAGCAGGAATCATGCAAAATAACGTAAATAAATCAAACATTAAAATATCATACCAGAAAATATAAATAGATTAATGACTAGAACAATATTACCCGTAAGAATTGAAATAAGAACTCACATAAAACCTAGAAACTTGAAGAAATTAATTCACGTTCAAGAAATCAAACTAAAATAAAAAAGTAGTCTCAAGAAATCCAAAACAAAAATTGTTAAGTACCTTGTTTAGATTTTGACGTGTGGAAAACATGTATTCTTATTGAATTAAAACTAATACTTTGTTACAAGAAAATTGACTAAGCAAGTTATAGTTGTGAAAGGGAAGTTTGCAGCTGTATATTTGATCAGTCTACAGCCAAACATGACCTTACAGCTGTAATGTTATTCCTACAACTAGTTTCTTTATTTTCAGGATTCTACAGCTGTATAGTTCAAGACCCTACAGCTGATATAACAGTTTGAAGGCTGAAGTACAAGTTCAAGATTTAATGAAAATTATCAAGGCCCTTAAACTCAAATTAGTGAAGCACTTATACACTCACTATAGAGTACTTAAGAGGAGTTTATCACAAAGAATCTGGAAGTTTATTGAAGATTAAATCAAAGTCAACCAGAATTTTATGAATGAAGACAAATAGTACAACCAATACTATTCTGTGTGAAGGTTGAGGACCAGTTCACACATGCAAGGCTATAAAGTGAAAGATGAGCGTTATCCTGAATTCAAACTTGAATTCCTCAACGGATAAGACACATCTCCTCATCTATAAATAGAGGAATTTCTCAGAGGCAGCAGCAACAACAACCTAAGCATTCAAGCATTCAACCTAAGCAAGTCTACAGCCAACAAATCTGAGAGAGAGGGCTTATTTTCTTTGTTATTCCTTGTGATTCATAGGATAGTTGGTTAGGATTTTCTTAGAAAGAATCACATTTGTTGTTGTTCCCTCACATACTTTTTATTTTCTACTTTGTGTAGATATCTCTTTGTGAGGTTTTAACTCTTTGTGAGTTATTTTATTCTGATTGAATAAGTTAGTTGTTTCTTACTTAGAATAGAAATCTGAGTGAATCTAGTTCTGAGGGGGAAATACTAGTATTGATCTTTGTGATCTGTTTTTAGTGAATTTGGCACCTGAGTGGTGTAACAGTGAACGTAAGAGGTCTTATTCATAAACTCTGAACCACTATAAATCTTATTTCTTCTCTATTTTATTTAATTTTTGTATTGCATATTTATCTTTATTGTTACACTCATCATTCATTTAAATTTGTGCATAAAAACTTTATGTTTCTCACAAAGGAATTGGACTCTACATCTGTAGACTTCTTTAAGTCACTCAGTTGTTAAGTTTGTTCATATTCTTTTTCGTTAGCACTTACACATTATTTCCGCTGCACATCAGAGGTCTCTCAATACACTTTTAAGTGTGAGAACCCCTCTGATATTTTATCTACAAGTTGATCATTTTAGTTTGCAAGTTTTAATTCTGCAGCTGTAGACTTCTTAAGTCCATAGCTGTAACCTTTGTGGTCCATAAAACCTCTTGTAGACTCCTTGTTTTTAAACTTAAAAGGGTTACTATAAGGTTCTAGAATTCATTTTTTAAAAAGTTTGAAAACTTGTTTTGTTTTTCAAGGTATCACCCCCCCATCTAGACCTTGACCACTGAAGGGACCAACAAAAATTTAAAGTGCTCTCAAAATAATCTCTAATTTCTATTGTGCGTGAAAAATAAACCTCTGTTCTCTAATGAATGAATAAAAAGTAAGAAAAATTATGTTTTTCAATTCCGAATTCTAAGCATACTGCCTAATTAATCTCCCAAATATTGTCTCAAGAACAATAAAATAAAATCCCCTAATTCATAATCTCCAATACGTACTATCTACTACCTCCTTTCTGTAAAACATAAGCCCCCTAATAATCTCACGAAAAAAAACTTCAGTAAAATGGCCCTTGGGCCTATAAAGGATTTTGGGCTTCAAAAAATTAAATAGAAATTGGCCCCCCATTCACTCCTCAATTACCAGAGAGGCGGTTACGGCTTAGGGACGGCTGTGTTCTGGCATCAGAGCTTTTTCGGCGTCTTCGATCTGAGGCGCAAAGTAGGTGTTTTGGCTGGGCTCCGGTTAAGATGGCTTGAGGATTGCGCAATTCCGGCGGAGGCGCGATGGGAGGTGGAGTCGCGGGTATAATCAGCAAAATAGAGATAAGTGTGTGTTTTCCATTACTGGTGGAATCGTGCGACGGTGATATGGTGATGAGTGCGTGAGGTCGTGATTCAGGCGGCTGAAATCAGTGAGAGCGGCGAATTTCTTGTGAGTGGTGTACTGGCAGCGCGTCGGGAAATGGTGGACTTCGACCGTCATGATCCGACGAGCACGTAGGCGTCGGTAACGAATCGATGCGGCTATGGCGACGCAAGGAAGCTAAGTGCAGTGTATGCGGCGGCGCTTGTTACCGGTGAGGATTGCATGTCTGTGACGATGAATGGCATTTGCAGTGTGGATTTGGGCGTGAGGCGGTTGGAGGCAGAGATGACGCTGTGTTTGATGGTCGCAAACGAAGCGCCACTCGGTATGGTGCCGGCGATGATTTTTGGCTTATGGTTGCATAGTGGTACGAATTGAGCATGTGAATTGTAGTGGGTCGTATTCTGCACTCTGCAGGAGACGGATGTTTGGTGTGAAATTGAGGGTGGTGATTAGTAATGTTGTTGTGGAGGGGATTTGACCACGTTACACTGTCTCTGCAAATTTCTAGAACAAAAAGAGCTAAAAGACTATTAATATTATACTCATTAATCAAATAATCAAATAAATAAATACTTTAACTCAATTAATTAAATGAATAGTAACATTTAAATAGAATTCAAATAATACTTCTCATAGATAGCAATTAAGGTTCTAAATGCATTCAAAGCCTTAGAAAATTATCACTAAATGAGCACAAATTGATGCAAATGTTCAATTAAGCATGCTCATCACATCAACTTCGACTTTAGTTATCAAGAATCAATGACACGTCAAATCAACTCAACTCATCACAATCCTCTCGGTAGTGTATCACTCATCAGTCAAGTGTATGAGTTAAATTTCAGCTCTCAATATCACTCTCAATAGTTGCACTACCATAAGCTTATCTATTGTCTATATTCTCCACTACTGTAAAAATAAGTCAATTGCAAATCAGTGTGGATTTTTCATTTGGTTGTAATGTTGGCTCTTTGGATAGGGTAGGAGTCTTTTGGATAAAAATAACTTAAAGGGTTAGTAGAGTAGAAAAAATTCTAACATTCTACCTCTTTGAGACTCACATATTGCATTCTACACATTCCCCACTCTACATTTCATTTCACTTTTTTTTTTCTTTACTTTTTTTTTCCTCCTTTTTTTTTCTAGTCTCAACATCACCTTGCATTTTGAGGCAAGGTCCCAACCATTTTTTTTCTTTTCAAATTTTCACCAACTATTCATTTTTCTTTTCTTTTCAACATGATTCACAGTACTTCTCAATTAACAAAATCACGTTCTACTATCCCTTGGGTGAACAAGGCTACTTGGGATAACGATCTTAAACAGGTTGCCAAGAAAATAGAATATAAGGCTCAAACGGGCAGACTTGGGAATCAATGAACACAGGTAGGGACAATATGACTAAGTGGCTCATGCAATTCTTGGATGGCCTCATCTCATTTTTGCAAAATTCTTACTTTGTGTAATCTCAAATCAGACTCAAGACAAGTTCTAGAGTTACAACAATTAAGAGGACCACACAATCAAGAAACTTCATCTGTTTAAAATGAACCGGAATTGGCTCAAATCTCATCGGCAATGTGATTGTGATAAATTTTATTGATTCAAGATTATCTCATCTCAACTCATAGCATCGATGACTTACACACTCTACTCAAACACAAATGAAAACTCAGGTGTACTTCACTCAACAACACAAATACACTTCTTAATCCAATATCACTCTATTCATTGACTAGAGATTTGTGTTCGCATACAAATGCACTTTCCTACAAGTGTATTGGATCGTGTAGTGGTAAGCAGATCAAGTTATAAATATCGAATCCACGGGAAGCAATGAGACAAGTCTAATCCTAAGAATTGTGTGAGTTGTGAATAAAATAAACAAGAATGAAATTGCAGGATTGGTTTCTAACTAACTACAAAATGAAGCAAAATATAAAATAAAGCAACTAAGGAGTGGGGATTTGCTTCGGGTGAATTCCATTATGTAACATTAATAGCAAATTCCTAAAATTTATTTCGTAAAAGTTATCTAATGAGTGAGTCAGGCGTTACTGCTCTGTTGAAATAGAACTCTCATTCGTATCTCAACACCCTAGTAGTCTTGTTCTCAGTTTCTAAGCATCTCCCAATGTCAAAGAAACATTAACACAATCCTAGAATCCATTACTATCAATTAAATAATCTTACCATTCTCACTCAACTCTCGTATTTTTGTGATTAGGATTCAATTTTTCATCAATAGAAATTAAAACCCTAAGTATCTCAGTGACCTACTAAAAGGACTCATCTCATCATAATACCTACAAAAGAAATTGAAGACACTGACTATAATGGTTCATAATTATCCTTCACCCTAAGCAAAAAGACTTAGCTCATAACGAATGTGTAAACAAGAATAACTGAGACAATAGGAATTAACAAAAGTAAATTAATGACTAGAACTTGCATGAAATCTAATAAAAGCTTGAAATTAATCTGCAACAAATTTGAAAATAAACTTAATCCAACAAACGTTAAAGAAATCAAAATAACAAACCAATCATCTCTAGAAATCAATAACGAGTGCAGTAGAAAATTAATTCCTAATCCTAATGAATTAAAATTAATAAAAATAAATTTGTTTAACCCCCTAATTCTTAAACAAATATAATCCCTAAACCTACTTCCTTAATGGCGTAATCTAAAGTGTGCCTCATTTTCCTTCGTAAATCCTCTTTTTTTATATTATGTATCCCACGCACTATATTGCAAATGGGCCAAAGTAAATTAAATAACTTGGGCCTAAAACATTAAATGGGAAGTTGGGCTTAATTAATTAAATAGAAAATAGGAATGGGCCCAATATCTCTTCAATTACCAGAAACGAGAGGCAGTTTTCAGAGGAGGCTTGTGCGACGGTTGCGGGTTTCGATTGGAGGCAAGGTGGAATCCTCGAATCGGCGAAGAATCGAGGCGGTTGAGGGTGGAGAGGTTGTTGTTCTTCTCCGGCGTAGGTGTCGAGTGGTGCGTCTGGTTCTGTAATTGTTTATGGAAAGGAATGCGGCACGAATGGAGGCCTTCGATTCTCCTTCAAGCGCGGTGGTGCTATTCGCTGCGATCGAAGGTTGAAGACGGTGTACGGCATGCGAAGGTGGAATCCGGCTATGTTGCTTGTTCCTCCGGCAATATTTGCAGAGGTGGTAGTTGTTGTCGCGACGGTGATGGTGGTTTCTGTTTCGGATTTCAACGGTGAGTTCCGATCAGTTACGGCTTGGTGACGATTTCAGAGGTGGTTTGTGGCTTGGTCTTTGATTTGTGTTGTGGCTTCCGAGCTTCGGATTCTGGCAAGGTTGATGTGTGTGTGTGTGTTAATGTTGCAAAGTTTATGTGGTGGTGTTGCAGTGGTGTGTGAATGTAGTGGGTTGTGGAGTTGCAGCCGGATGTGGGGACCGTGGTTGATTAATGTGGCATCTGCAATTTATACAACAGATGCAGTTACATATTTCCTTTGCTTTTGTATCTTCTTATCTAAATTAAATCTGCAACTCATCAAAATTAGTGTAATATGATGTCTTTTCAATTAAATCAAACACAATGAATGAATAACGAAATAGATAACAATTAAGGTCCTAATTGCATGCATAGTTCTAGAAATCAATCTCATGTATGCACACATTTCAACAAACTCAAGTATCTCAACAAGCAGATGACCACAAAACCATCAACAAAAAGGTAGTTGCGTCTGTGCAAATGGACAGAAGTCCAATCAAATATAACATACACCCCCTAAATTTAGAGCTTGCTATGCAATTCTAAGTTTGAGTCCAAGGTGTCCATTTGAGACTTATACCAAAACAAAACAACTCAATACTTATACAGGAATATTACCACAACTAAAAGAGAGCACACAAATCTAACAAGAGCAACAAGAACAAAGTATGTGTGCCTGTGCAGTGTAGGTATAAAAATTGTAAAAATGATCACTCTCTCAAACTTAGACAGTACTAAACAAATCTAAGTTTGAGTTCGTGGTACCTCAACCTGCACCAATTTACTCATTCTCTTCAAACTAGCACAATCTCTTCTCTTGTTTCCTTTCTGCACGCAACCATCCAAAACCTACAAACCACACACTCTGAGGGAAACAAGGATTAACAAACTATCAAATCCAAAGAAACAAAAAAAAAAAAAACTAACATGAATAAACAAAAGCAATAAAAGAAAATGAGTTGCCTCCAATTTAACGCTATTTTTTTATGTCCTATGTTGAACGATACCTTATACACTGATCAAATTGGCCAAGGATATCGGTCCTCCTTGCCATTGTATCTCAATAGTTTAGTCTCGAAGTCAATGAGGCTCAAGCCATGAGTATGCTCATCTCTCATCTTACTCTTCCGTCTAAGCTTACATGCATTTACTTTTTCTCTTCTCACCTTCATCTCTATCCATTCTTCTCCTTTTTTTCTTGAGGGTTCCCAAGAGTCTCTTTAATTCAACTTTTCCATCGATCCTGTAAGGAGGCAAAATAAAATCAATTGGAATAATATCAAGTGAAGTAGAAAAAGTTAAGAGTTCAGGATTGCTCATTTCTCTCTCAAATTCTTCTTCTACTTTTTCTTGACTTTCTTCCTTAGTTTTGCTCGTGTCCACCAAGGGACATTCTTCTACATCTCCTTTGGATAGTGGAATGACATCTTCATCCACTTCGTTTGGCCCTCTTTTACCTCTTCCTCTTCTTTTTCTTCCTAGTTCCTATTAGTACTGAAATCATAAGGAATGTAAGATCCTTTCTCATAGTGCAGGTTTATTGTGTAGTTTTGAACACCATTTTCCTCAATGTATTTATGAACACGATCAAAAATAGTTTCTTCCGGTTCATTACCTTCTAATTCATCTGCTTCTATCTCTTCTTTGCTCAAAGGCACAGAACGGGGAGAATGAGGAGTATATGAGTATGCATGAATGTGGATAGGGGTAAGGATAATGATAAGGATAAGAGTAAGGATCGAAATATGAGTGCGGGTATGGTTGAGGAGGATAAGAGTATTGTTGTAGAGGAGGTTGGTTGTATTGAGTTGGTGGATATGGGTAAGGGTTTGCCATCTTCTCCATGAACATCATCATTGTACTCCTCAGACTCTTGTTTTCTTCTTCCAACTGAGCTACCCTGTCATGATAATCCATAAAGTCTATGTTGTATTCGTTCATCCTCTTCAATGAAGTTCACTCCTACAAAACATTAGCAAGTGCACAGGGTTAAAAGGAATTAAAATGGCTCAAACACACAAACCTAAAATTAAACTATCTATGTTGCTATCCTGGCAACTGCGCCAAAAACTTGACTAGCGATTTGTGTTCGCACACAAATACACTTTCCTACAAGTGTGTAGGATCGTGTAGTGATAAGCTGACCAAGTTATAAATATCGAATCCAGAAAAAGTAATGAGATAATCTAATCCTAAGGATTGTGTGATGGAATGAAAATAAATAATGAAATTACAAGTTTGGTTTCTATCTAATGACTAATTAAAACAGATAATAAAAGTATTAAATATTAAGAATCAAGAACTAGCTAACTATCACAAGAGTGTGCAGGAGTGGTTATATGCTTCGGGGTGATTCTTAAATAATTGAGACAGTAGGAATCATGCAAAATAACGTAAATAAATCAAACATTAAAAGATCATACCAGAAAATATAAATAGATTAATGACTAGAACAATATTACCCGTAAGAATTGAAATAAGAACTCGCATAAAACCTAGAAACTTGAAGAAATTAATTTTTGTTCAAGAAATCAAACTAAAATAACAAAGTAGTCTCAAGAAATCCAAAACAAAAATTTAATGTGTTGTCAAAATAATCTCTAATTTCTATTGTGCCTGAAAGATAAACCCCTATTCTCTAATGAATGAATAAAAAGTAAGAAAAATTATATTTTTCATTCCCAAATTCTAAACCTACTGCCTCATTAATCTCCCAAATATCGTCTCAAGAACAATAAAATAAAGTGAGAATATACAAAAATAGCCAATGGCTATGTAGCCAATTTCTTTTTTAGTCATGTTGACCTAAAAAACTCTTTTTTAGCCATTTGACTATGTTTTTAGTATATACACCCTCCACTTAATTTTTTGTAAGACAAAAATACCCCTGCCCCTTCCCTCTGCCCAAATTAATTTTCAAATTAAAAAAATATTAATTTTAATATTTTATCTATTAACTCCTTCAATTACAACCATGCCCTTTTATCCTAATCCTCTTTTCCAAATCTAATCCTCTTCCTCTTTAACCATTTTTATCTGTCATTTACAAAACTCAATTCTATTCTAAGAACCCTAATTTAATTGGGAAAAAAAAATTCTTGCGTTTCTTCAAAAGCATTCGTGGCGACACTCGGGAGACATGGAAGGTAGGAGGTTGCGTCGTAGGGAGTGGAGACATGGAAGGTAGGAGGTTGTGCAGTTTTCAGGGGATGGCAGCCATGATTTCCGGCATCGATGGCTTCAAGTGGGGATGACGGTGGAAGAGAGGGGGCGGCGGCGACTATGGCGGCCATGGCCTTCGATTTGGGTTTCGAGATATGGTTGAAGGGGCGATTTGTAGTGGATTTTCGTCGGAGGGGATTAGGGCTTTGACGGGGAGGGGAAGAGGTGCGATAGCGATGGTGAGGCAGATTTTGAGGGGAAAACGACGGCAGCAATTTCAGGCGAGTTTTCTCCTTTTTCTTTCGATTTTGTTTTTTCAATTTCTCTTTTCTTTCGATAATAGATAAACAGGGAGCTGATTTGGGGATTTTTCTTGTGTTCTTGATTTATATAGTTTTCTCCTGTGTTTTATATAGTTTTTAACACTTCATTGGAGAGCGCAACATGAGTTTTTCTTCCCAGTTGATAAATTGTTTGCTAGAAATTGATCTCATGAGGAAGGAGTGTGAGCAACTGCAGGTCAAGTTCTTTTGCTCCACGCCCTTCCAATTGTATATAATATGACTAGGACACAAATTTGTATAATAAGAGAAAAACAATTCTTGAGAATCAACTCATTGAGATTAGCAAACAGCCATCAGTCAGTATTCTAGAACTGAAGAAGGTTTTATCTAGTTTACAAAAGCTTGGGAAAGATTCGTTGGCACATCAGATATTTTTGAAGTCTTATGGATCTCGCCTTCAAAGAAGCATAATAGACTTTCTTGCGCTATGCCCTTGTTATCCTGAAACATATTCAGCTACACTGTCGAACCTGGTCTTTTCTATGATTTCATTAGCAACTAAAGAATCTGGCCCAGTGTTTGGTGATAATCCTGTTTATAGTAATAAAATTGTTCAATGGGCAGAAATGGAAATAGAATCTCTTGTTCGATTGGTCAAGGAAAATGCACCACCTTCTGAGACATCTTCAGCTTTACGTGCAGCTAGTGTATTTGTTCAGGCTAGTCTTAACCACTGCTCCGCCTTGGAAGGGCAGGATCTGAAGCTAACAAAGTTGCTTCTTGTACTTTTGCAACCATATGTTGAAGAAGTACTAGAATTAAATTTCCGGCGGGCTAGAATAGTTGTCACTAATTTGGTTGGAAGTGATGAGATCATGTCTTTATCGCCTCGTTTTGCATCTCCGCTTTCCACATTTTCACCTTCATCTGATCGTCTGCTTGTTGATTGCGGAATGAGGTTCATCTATGTGGTCAAGGTAACTTGAATGACCTCGAATAGCATTAACTACATTTTGCATTTTCATCTATTTTAATTTGAATATTGTTTATATTCTAAGTCTAACAAATCATTAGTTTAATTGTCAATGATGGAGTCTAATTGAGTACAATGATTGTTGTGCAAATATAGAAACAAATGGGCAACCATTGTGTAATAGTTGATGAACACAGCTCATATGCAAAATTCTTGAGATCTGATTGAGCTATTTACTTTGTTTATCCAGGAGATAGTTAAGCAGCTAACTCGCTTAGCAATCCTGCATTTTGGAGGGAACATATTGACAAGAATCTCACAGACTTTTCGATAAGTATGTACAAGTCTTGATAAAATCGATAACTGGCCCCACTGAAGATGACAATTTGACAGAGCTTAAGGAGCCTGTACCTTTCAAAGCTGAGACTGATTCTCAGCAGCTTGCTCTATTGGGAACTGACTTTACTGTTGCTGAAGAATTATTACCTATGGTTGTGTCACGAATTTGGAATGTGTTGATTGAAAGCAAAGAAGCTGGGAACGGAGTAACAGATAACTTATTGCCGTCTAATAATATTGATCCTAAAGAATGGAGACGTCAGCTTCAGCATTCTCTTGACAAACTTAGAGATCATTTTTGCAGGCAATATGTTTTAACTTTCATATATTCAAGAGATGGGGAGGCAAGGTTGGATGCACAGATATATCTTGGTGGAGAAGAACAAGATTTGATCTGGGACTCTGATCCACTCCCATCATTACCGTTCCAGGTTTCTGTACAGACATATACTCTTCCTTATTCCTTGTTTACTTCGTAAGTTTGTTGAGGAGAAGTGTTTTCCTGTGATGAAATTTAACTTCATTATTCCTTGTTTACTTCGTAAGTATGTTTTCGAAGCTTCTGCTGTTCTGGTTGCGCAAGTGTTTCTGATTTACCTTTTTGCCAATTTCTTAAGGAGATCCATATGAAAGTTTCAACTAGTTTTACACAAGGGATTGCCTATTCTATCTACACCGAGGCTTGGGTAGTAACATGTACATATTTCTTTTGCTAAGTTTGAGTCAACCTTCTGTTCAGGCATTATTTGGGAAGTTGCAGCAACTAGCTACTGTAGTTGGAGTAGGACAAAGAACTGGTGTTGATATGTCTGCAGAGCTCTCTTGCCCAGGATAAAAAATAAAATTGTAAGATATAACCAAGGAAGATTTTGTACAAAGCATTGTTGCTGGTGAGTTTTCTTTATACTCCCCAAATAAAGGGCAACAAATAATACTTCATCACCATTAAATTTGCTGACCTTAATATTCTGATTGCATCATAGAGATCCTTAAGGTAGTTGAATCGATGAACTTATTTATGCATAATTAATGTTAATTCATCTTGTATTGGTATTACTCTATATTGGTGATAAAAAATAGAGTATGATATTTGTTGTATGCTGCTTGATTCATTATTTTCAGTGTTAAAAAATGAATTGATGTTTGTATACAGATAGATATTGTGATGGAGATGGATAATGATTAGTTAATGAATTCATTCTTAGTTAACCTGCAAGGAATTTAAATAAGTTTAAATTTACCTTCTTAATGATGCTACACATTCCTATCTTATCATGTGCTTCATGTCCTCTATTTCTTTCTCATGGTTGCTAATCTGAAGCAGTATATTAGAAACCCTTGCACAAATTAATAACATCAATTATCAATGTACATGAAATTCATTAATTAATTAAATTAAATTAACTAACACGAAAATTGATAGTTGTAGTTTCAAAGCTGCTAAATCATAAGCTCGAACAGCCTTATCTTCCTTGTCATAACATCCAACATTATATATATATATTACACATGATCATTTACTTTTCCCCCCGTTTGCTTACACTATGTTTTTAAAGAATCCATGAATGGACATGAATGCCTTCTTTATACTTGCATAACTGTTGGATAATTATGAATTCAAGTATAAATATATATATTATATTATTATATTCTCTCTTGGATGAATTTTCTTACATATTAAGCTTTCTATTTCCTTTGATTTTGTATTTTGCAGGTTTTTAAAAAAAATGCCAGATGATAGAACGGAGATAGAATATATGATCTGAAGTATGTTTGTGGAATGGTAAGTAGGAGACAGTTTAATTTATTGAGACATTGACTTGTGATTTTTTGGACATATAATCTTTAAAATGAATTTATATTATGGATTAAAATTGCAATTGTAGTATTGTATTATGACATTTAGAATTATTTGATGAATGATCGATATATTATGAAAATATATATTTGAGTTTCAATTCTAAAAAAAATAAAAAAATTCAAAATTTTAACTATACACTGAAGAGTTGTTCAATACCAATTTAAGTTTCAATTCTTAAAAAGATACCAATTTAAGTTCCAATTCTTAAAAAAAAAAAAATCAATTAATTTTTAATTATACACTAATTAGTTGTTTAATGATGGATTGTTGAAGTGGGTTGTTCAAATACCTAATCTAATATTATGTTTTTTTTTTTTACGGACTAATCTAATATTATGTTTTATTGTATTCACAAAAGAGTCAAAATCATTAACTTATTATTTATTTATAAGTGAAAAGTATCAATTTAAGTTTCAATTTTTAAAAAATAAGAATTTTTTTTTTAACTATATACTAATGAGTTGTTCAATATAGGATTGTTGAACAACCCAGATGTTCAAATACCTAATCTAATATTAAGTTTAAGACAAACACTTATATACAAATTTAGATCCGTAGAAATATTCATTTTTGAAAATTCGCGGGTCTAAACCGGGTCGGGTTGAATTTGAGTATTTTTTTCCAAAATTCGCTTAGCTTGTGATTTTCGCTCCCATGTATGTTACAATTAGGGCAAATGCATGTTACTTTAAGACAAAATGTGTGTTACAACCAGATTAAATATTGTTTTCTACACATATTCATTTATTTTTGTAGAAGTAAATATTTTTCATGCAATGTAACACATGTATATGTTACATTGTATGTGTAACACATATTTATTCTTAATAAAAATACATTTTATCCTATAGTAACACATATATGCTCATATAATAACACAAATTGAGGAACAAATATGTGTTACAATTAGAGTAAATATGTATTACTGCAAATTTATGTTACACTTGGAGTAAATTTGTGTTACTGCAAATGTGTGTTACATCTAGAGTAAATGTGTGTTACAATTAGAGTAAATGTGTGTTACTACAAATGTATGTTACAATTAGAGTAAATGTGTATTACTGCAAATGTGTGTTACAATTAGAGTAAATGTGTATTACTGCAAGATCAAATGTGTGTTACTTACTGTATGCACAAACATTTATTTATCCTTATAAAAATATATATTATATTTTATATAACATATACTCCCTCTGTCCCACAGGATTTTTGCACACTTTCCTTATTGGGACGTCCCACACAAATTTGCACACTAACAAAAAAGGAAACATTGATTTACGTGCACACTCACAAACCTTTACACATATTTACCCATATGCCACTACTTTATATATAAAATAATTTTTCTTAAAAATGTGCCGTCCCGTAGGGTGCAAATTCCTACGGGACGGAGGGAGTATAAGGTATTAAATGATGTATTAAGTACATGAATAACATATTATTAACATAAATCAACAAAGAGAATAAAAAATAAATTAAGTAACATTTATTTATACTTGCAGAAATACATATTTTCTTTATAGTTACTTGAAAAGTACAAAAAATTAATTTTTTAAGAATTAGTAACACTGATTTTGCCTAATTGTAACACGCCTTTGCCAAAATTGTAACATGCCTGGGAGCGAAAAAATATATTATTAACATAAATCAATAAAGAGAAAAAAAAAATTAAGTAACACATATTTATACTTGCAGAAATACATATTTTCTTTATAGTTACTTGAAAGTACAAAAAATTGTTTTTTTAAGAATTAGTAACACATATTTTGCCTAATTGTAACACGTCTTTGCCCAAATTGTAACATACCTGAAAACGAAAAAATCTGGAACTACAAGTTGCGCGAATTTTGGAAAAAAATGTCCAAATCTGACCCGACCCGGTTTAGATCAGCGAATTTTTTTAAAATGAATATTTCTATGGTATAAATTTGTACACAAGTGTTGCTCTAAGTTTAATTGGGCTCACAAAAAAGTCAAAATCATTAACATATTACTTATTTATAAGTGAAAAATATCAATTTAAGTTTCAGTTTTTAAAAAATAATAAATTTTTAATTTTTAACTATATACTAATGAGTTGTTCAATTCAATATATGATTGTTGAACAACCCAGTTGTTCAAATACTTAATCTAATATTAAGTTTAATTGTGCTCACAAAAGAGTTCAAATCATTAACTAATCACTTATTTCTTAGTGAAAAATATAAATTTAAGTTTCAATTCATAAAAAAAAAATTTATTTTTTGACTAAACACTAATGAGTTGTTCAATATTGGATTGGTGAACAACCCAGTTGTTCAAGTGCCTAATCTAATATTAAGTTTAATTGTGCTCACAAAAGACTTCAAATCATTAACTAATCACTTATTTCTTAGTGAAAAATATAAATTTAAGTTTCGATTCATAAAAAAAAATTAATTTTTAACTAAACACTAATGAGTTGTTCAATATTAGATTGTTGAACAACTCAGTTGTTCAAGTACCTAATCTAACATTATGTTTAATTGTGCTCACAAAAAAATTCAAATAATTAACTAATAACTTATTTCTTAGTGAAAAATATCAATTTAAGTTTCAATTCTTAAGAAAATAAGAAAATTTTAATATTTAACTGTACACTAATGAGTTGTTCAATATTGGAATGTTGAACAACCCAGTTGTTCAAGTACCTAATCTAATATTATGTTTAATTGTGCTCACAAAAGAGTACAAATAATTAATTAATCACTTATTTTTTTAGTGAAAAATATAAATTTAAGTTTTAATTTTTAAAAGAATAAGAAATTTTTAATTTTTAACTATACACTAATGAGTTGTTCAATATTGGATTGTTGAACAACCCAGTTGTTCAAGTATCTAATCTAATATTATGTTTAATTGTGCTCATAAAAGAGTTCAAATCATTAACTAATCATTTATTTCTTAGTGAAAATATAAATTTAAGTTCTAATTCTTAAAAAAATAAGAAATTTTTAATTTTTTACTATACACTAATGAGTTGTTCAATATTGGATTGTTGAACAACCCAGTTCTTTCAAGTACCTAATCTAATATTATGTTTAATTGTGTTCATAAAAGAGTTCAAACCATTAAATAATCACTTATTTATTAGTGAAAAATATCAATTTAAGTTACAGTTCTTAAAAAATAAGAAATTTTTAATTTTTAACTATACACTAATGAGTTGTTCAATATTGGATTGTTGAACAACCCAGTTGTTCAAGTATCTAATCTAATATTATGTTTAATTGTGTTCACAAGTCAAAATCATTAACTTATTACTTATTTATAAGTGAAAAAATATCAATTTAAGTTTCAATTCTTAAAAAAATAAGAAATTTTTTATTTTTAACTATACACTAATGAATTGTTCAATATTGGATTGTTGAACAACTCAGTTGTTCAAATACCTAATCTAATATTATGTTTAATTGTGCTCACAAAAGAGTTCAAATTATTAACTAATCACTTATTTTTAGTGAAAAATACAAATTTAAGTTTCAATTCAATTTTTTTTTTAATTTTTAACCAAACACTAATGAGTTGTTCAATATTGGATTGTTGAACAACCCAGTTGTTCAAGTAC
>JAPKLY010000824.1:30212-49922 GCA_026898435.1 Prunella vulgaris | reverse complement strand
CTAATCACTTATTTCTTAGTGAAAAATATAAATTTAAGTTTTAATTCTTAAAAAAAAAAGAAATTTTTTATTTTTAACTATATATTAATGAGTTGTTCAATATTGAATTGTTGAATAACCTAGTTGTTCAAGTACCTAATCTAATATTATGTTTAACTGTGCTCATAAAAGAGTTCAAATCATTAACTAATCACTTATTTCTAAGTGAAAAATACAAATTTAAGTTTTAATTCTTAAAAAAAAAAAAAAATTTAACTATACACTAATGAGTTGTTCAATATTGGATTGTTGAACAACCCAATTTTGTCAAGTACCTAATCTAATATTATGTTTAATTATGTTCATAAAAGAATTCAAATCATTAACTAATCACTTATTTATAAGTGAAAATTATCAATTTAAGTTTCAATTCTTAAAAAAAAAAGAACTTTTTAATTTTTAACTATGCACTAATGAATTGTTCAATGTTGGATTGTTGAACAACCCAGTTGTTCAAGTACCTAATCTAATATTATGTTTAATTGTGCTCACAAAAGAGTTCAAATCATTAACTAATCACTTATTTTTAGTGAAAAATATAAATCTAAGTTTCAATTCATAATATTTTTTAATTTTTAACTAAACACTAATGAGTTGTTCAATATTGGATTATTGAACAACTCAGTTGTTCAATTACATAATCTAATATTATGTTTAATTGTTTTCACAAAAGAGTCAAATCATTGACTTATTACTTATTTATATGTGAAAAATATAAATTTAGGTTTCAATTCATAAAAAAATAAGAATTTTTTAATTTTTAACTGAATATTAATGAGTTGTTCAATATTGAATTGTTGAATAATATTAAATTTAAAAAAAGTATAACTCGTCAACTCCACCTAGAGCATAACCCCTTTCATCGTGAGAAACCCTAAGCCCCAAATTAGTTCTTCATCATCGAAAAAAATGAGAACAAAGAAATTGAAGATGAATATTGCCAAATTCCATTGTAGCTAGTTTCACTTTCTGCCTTGCCGTCGAAATCCCCATTGAAGCTGCCGCCTAAAAGCTCTGCAATCTACCTCTGTTCAAAGCCCAGTCAGTTCCGCCTCTAGCCGTCGACTTCTGCGTAACCCGTCGCCAAAATTGCTGCAGTGAATGGCGCTGCAACCACCAAGACACTGCCATTTGCTACGTCGCGCGTCTTCAAACCACTTCCCGCCGCCAATTGCTGCCAATCCAAAAACGTCCGTCTACCCCTCACGCTGCCAGGAAAGTGTTTCTTGTAACAACTCTCTGTTCATTTACCATATCTCATGTCATAATTGTATGTGTGTGGTTCTGTTGAATTTGGGGAAAAACTCACACTTATGCATAGAATAGGAAGAACATAGTTCATTGCTTTAGTGTTTTTTGTGTACCGTTGTTCCTCTTTGGGGGTAGTGTTCATGCTGGCAGAGTTGATTGTGGTGATTGATTGTTTTGCATCTCTGTTTATGATTTATATTTTTGAGTAGTTTGATGATTTTGCGGTTTTTGTTTTTGGGATGATGACATTCTTCCTGTGCAGGGATATATATATATATAAGCACATCTACCACTTTTTTGGCTGTGAGAGGTGGTCATGACCATGTTTGATATCAGTTTCTGACTCTGTTTTGAGTACGACCTCTGCAGTTAAAATGGGCAGCCTTATATGAGTATTATACTAGTAAATTGTGGGAAATGACCAGTGCTTGTGGTTTTTTATCAGTATTTATACATGTGCATATTGGTTAATACATCAAATTATATTTTACCATCTATTTTAAATAGATTTAAAGAACTCCATACATGGTAAATAAATATAAGAATCCAATAAAGTTCATGAGACTACAACTTTTTTTTGTTGACAACAGTCCTACCCTGCAAATAATATACCCTTACTAATCACTTATTTCTTAGTTTTAAATCTAATTAATATCATCTTCAACATTCATTCAAAATTCCAAATAACATTCAAACATTTTCTAGTATCAAAATTGATGAACCCTAATTGTGCACTACATTCATAGTTTTGCCTAATTTATAAGTCAAGAATACCTTACATTTATACCTTCTCCATACTGGTGTAACAAGAAGAATTCCCAAACCTGGTTAGGTGCTAATATGGGTTGGAAGTCCCACCACCGTATTCGTAATTAAGAGGTTTAAAGTTAGTTGGTGAGTCATCTCATAACATATCATCCGAGAACTGAGTTGAAAATAGGTCCAGAATTACTTACACGATTATTAATCTATTTTGTCATCGAATCCATTTGCTTTTGAAGATTCAGGAGTCGGCTACTGACACCTCTCTAATAAGTAGCATTAGTTCACTCATCCAGATGATGATCTTCTACATTCATGACATTCTAAGAGGTACATTCTTTATGCACAGTTGGGCTTTTATTTGAGGTACATTCCAGCATACTTTTTTGAGGTTCCAGCTTTAAGTGAAATTCTGCTCTTAGATTTAAATGAAGTTCTGATGTGCTGCTGTTAGCTGTTAAATGAATTTTATGCTCTTCTTTAAGTGAAGTTCTGTTGTTAGTCTTACATTAGCATTAGCATATATATATGGAGTAATAAAGGAAGAGATCTTCCATTAGCTGTTGTTAGTCTTACATTAGCATTAGCTGTTGTTATTCTTACATTAGCTGTTAGCAGGACTTCTTAGTCTTACATTAGCATTAGCATATGGTACAGGTGACAGAGGTTATATATATGGAGTAATAAAGGAAGAGATCTCATGCATTAGCATATATATGGTATGGGTGACAGAGTGTATTTCAATATTAAACAGATTTTGCTTGGGCAGGTCAATTGATTTGGTTTGTAGAGCTCTTTTGTATGTAATATTTGTTTTTATGAAATAATGTTACAGCTTGTTATCTGTTTGATTCTCTTAGACTTTCAGGATCCTCTCTCTTGCTCCAGCACTGTCCTCTGCCCAACTGGTAAATTATGAGTAGGGAATTATATATGAATGAAGTACTATGTAAATTGAAATTTCCATTGCTACTTATGCATGCCACATTTTGCACTCTAATGTATTTTATTCTCATCAACAATTATATGTTGACTTGCCTGCAGAATGACAATAAATTAAGACAAATTAAGTAGGAGGAACTATCTCTGAAGCATAGTTTTAAAAGGCTCAAGGCGCACAAAGGCGCAAGAGTGAGCCTTGCGCCCGAGGCGCAAGGCGCGCCTCTCGTCCTTGACTTTCCTAAGCACATTTCACACATATATTACTATGGAAAATCATATAAAACCACATAATACTACCAAAATGACAATAAATGAACATAATAACACAATTTAACATGAAATTAATACTAAATTGATGATAATAGACTTCCTAAACACACATATTTCACAAAAACAGCAGCAAAAACACCCAATTATCACCAAATAGCAGTTCTATTAAGTCTAATTAACTAGTCCTCATCAAATTCAAAGGCCTCCTCCTCCTCCTCATCACCAAATTCATCATTATCAATATATTCCTCTTCCTCTTCCTCTTCTTCCTCAAATTCATATTCGCCTTCATCATCTTCATCTCTAAGTCTTATAGATGAGCCTTTTACATTCTTCATCTTGCCCTTGCTCTTATTCACTTGTTTGCCTTTGCCCTTATCTATAGGATGCCTAGTACTCGAAGTACATGCACCCATCGACCTATTCCCTCTAGTTTGATATGCCGGCTCATCAACTCCAAGAGCATCACCAACCAAATTCCAATCCAAATCATCACCTTCAAACACCAAATCTTCATCATCGGACTTATCACCCAACCATTCATTACATTCATCAATTTCTTTCAAAGAAATGGGATCAATCCGATCACGTGAATCATAACGACGCTTCAATGAACGATTGTATTTGACAAACACCAAATCATTCATGCGTTGTTGTAGTAGCCTGTTTCTTCTTTTAGCATGTACATTCAAAGTGTCAATTTTTGTAACAAAAGTAAGATAGGATAGTAAATGAAAATCTAAATAACAAAATGAATGGTATTTAATGCAGTTGAGTTAGCTACTTACATTTTCAAAAATGCTCCAATTCCTCTCACATCCAGAAGAGCTACAAGTGAGACTCAACACCTTCACAGCAAACTTTTGCAAGGTTGGAGTAGAGGAACCATATCTTTCCCACCATACTGCTGGAGCCAACAGTGTTCTTTGTCTCCTCACCATATCATATCCAAACATCCCTTCAGCCTTCCGGTACTTCTCTAGTTCCACAGAGATCTTATCTTGCTCCTTAGGGTCCGGAATCAATCTCTGAAGAGCTTTAACGTAACCCTCATCCACTTCTTCTTCTAGTTCTCCATCGGCTGCATAAAAATACTCGGGATTCAAGTAGTGTCCCGCAGCATGCAAAGGTTGATGGAGCTGACATTCCCATCTCTTGTCAATAATCTCAAATATATGAAGGTACCGGTCTTCATTTTCAAAAGACTTCATAATTGCCTCTTTTGCCCGATCCATAGACTCGTAGATATATCCCATTGCAGGCTTTTTCTCACCATCAACTAACCTTAAGACACCGACTAAGGGGCCATATATCTTCAAGATGTAAAGCACGCTTGACCAAAACTTTGGAGCCAAGATGATCTTAACCACCTTCTTTCCATCAGCTTCCTTGGACCATTTACTTTGCATCCAATTATCAGAAATGAACATCTTCCTCAAATCAGTTTTCAACTTCATCATTCTCTGAAGTGTGAGAAAGGCAGTAGCAAATCGTGTAACACCAACTCGGCAAAGCTCCATATGGCCTGTGAATTGTCTCAACATATTCACCACTCCTGGACGGACATAAATGAAAGATGTCACACTCATTGCTTTCTCCAGCATCAACTTAAACTCGGGAATCTTTCCAATATCCTCCAACATTAAATCGATGCAATGAGCTGCACATGGAGTCCAGTACAAATTTGGCCTCTTTGCTTCCAACATTTTCCCTAAATAGTAAACAATATAATAAAATTTAATAACAAGTTTATAAAAAAGTATGAAAAAAGATTGCTTATAGTTATAGACTTATAGCTTACTTACCCCCAAGCTTCATATTACTAGCATTGTCGGTTATTACTTGGACGACATTTTTCTCTCCAATTTTCTGTACAAACTTGTCTAACAAGTCACACATGGCCGATCCCGTCTTTGAATAATCTGATGCATCAACACTTTCGATAAAAACGGAACCTCTTGGAGAATTTACTAGGAAATTAATCAAAGTTCTTTGCCTCTTATCTGTCCATCCATCAACCATTAAGGTACAACTATACTTTTCCCATTCAGCACGACAAACACTGACATAATCATCCTCAACCTCCTTCACAATTTTGCTCAAGCAAGGCACTCTTATCTCATGATAAGAAGGTGGTTGAAAACCTGCTCCATATGCAGAGACATCAATCAGCATTTCTTTGAAGCTCGGGTAGGTGATAGCGTTTAGCGGAATTGCAGCATCATATAACCATCTAGCAATGCTTAGCACTGCCTTCTCCCTCATCTCCTTCTTGTATGCCTCATTGATTGTTGTTTGCCTCTCTTTACGCTTGTTCTCAACAACTTTATGGACAAATTTATCCATTGGGCCTAGATTCTGCCTCTTATTTGACTTGGATGCAGCTGCAGCCCCACCCATGCTAGCTTGAGTAGCTTGAACTTCATCATCCCCCTCAATATCATCAAACATATTTGTTTCCAATATGTTCTTCATAGCTTCCATCTTATCAAGCTTCTTAGCTTCCATGTAGGCTTTAATCTCTTCACGCACATGTTGAGGAACATTTTTGCAAAGTGTTACGTTCCTAAAACCACCCACAAGGTGTTGCTTACCACGGCATATACCACCTTTTAAGACACGACTACAAAAGTTGCACTTTAGATCATTAGTCTTAGGTGGTGCAGCCAATGTGAAGTACTTCCAACCCGGATCTTTGAGTGAAGTACAAAAACTACTACTATCCCCTCCGCTTTCCATTTGATTAGAACTGAAAAAAAGACACATACAACTATATTTCAGTCATAAAAACAAAAAAAGTTTAAATAATACACAAATAAGAATTATAACATTCAAAATAGCAGTTTATAACATTGAGAATTTTTTTTTTAAAAAAATTCTGTTTAAAAAGAGTGAAAGAAGTGATAAAAAGATAAAAAAAAAAAAAAAAAACTTACCGGCGACTAGCGGCGGCCGGCGGCGGCGGCCGGCGGTTTGCTGGAGTAGGCGGTCGGGGGGGGCTGGAGCCGACTGGAAGGAGGAGTGGAGGCCTTGTTTGAAGGTGAGGTATGAAAATAAAAAAAACCCTAACCCTAGTCTTATATATTATTACCTTATTTAATTAAAAAAATATATATTAATAAAAGTGCTACTCAACTTAAACTATAAGTGCTATTTCTATTGAAAAGAATGACTCAACAAGCTGATAGACCAAGAGGCGCGCCTTGGTCGCCTTACAAAAGGCTTAAAAGGCGCCCAAAGGCGCGCGCCTTACGATCTGCGCCCCATATTTGTTATTCGAGGCGCTATACCTTGAGCCTCGCGCCTTTTGCGCTTCGGGCGCGCCTTTTAAAACTATGCTCTGAAGTAGGACAAAGACCTGGTGTTGATATGTTTGCAGAGCTCTCTTGCCCAGGATAAAAAAAAAAAAATTTGTAAGATATAACCAAGGAAGATTTTGTACAAAGCATTGTTGCTGGTGAGTTATCTTTATACTCCCCAAATAAAGGGCAACAAATAACACTTCATCACCATTAAATTTGCTGACCTTAATATTCTAATCGCATCATAGAGATCCTTAAGGTAGCTGAATCGATGAACTTATTTATGCATAATTAATGTTAATTCATCTTGTATTGATATTACTCTATATTGGTGATAAAAAATAGAGTATGATATTTGTTGTATGCTGCTTGATTCATTATTTTCAGTGTTAAAAAATGAATTGATGTTTGTATACAGATAGATATTGTGATGGAGATGGATAATGATGAGTTAATGAATTCATTCTTAGTTAACCTGCAAGGAATTTAAATAAGATTAAATTTACCTTCTTAATGATGCTACACATTCCTATCTTATCATGTGCTTCATGTCCTCTATTTCTTTCTCATGGTTGCTAATCTGAAGCAGTATATTAGAAACCCTTGCACAAATTAATAACATCAATTATAAATGTACATGAAATTTATTAATTAATTAAATTAAATTAACTAACACAAAAATTGATAGTTGTAGTTTCAAAGCTGCTAAATCATAAGCTCGAACAGTCTTATCTTCCTTGTCATAACATCTTCCTTGTCATAACATCTTACATTATTCATTCATATATATATATATATTACAAATGATCATTCACTTTTTCCCCCTGTTTGCTTACACTATGTTTTAAAGAATCCATGAATGGACATGAATGCCTTCTTTATACTTGCATAACTGTTCGATAATTATGAATTCAAGGTATAAATAAATAAAAAAATATATATATTATATTCTCTCTTGGATAATTTTTTTTACATATTAAGCATTCTATTTCCTTTGATTTTGTATTTTGCAGGTTTTAAAAAAAATGCCAGATGATAGAATGGAGATAGAATAGATGATCTGAAGTATGTTTGTGGAATGATAAGTAGGAGAAAGTTTAATATATTGAGATATTGACTTGTGATTTTTTGGACATGTATTCTTTAAATTGAATTTATATTATGGATGTAAATTGCAATTGTAGTATTGTATTATGACATTTAGAATTATTTGATGAATGATCGATATTTTATGAAAATATGCTTCTTATCTAAAATAAAATTTGAAAATTATTAAAATTATGTTTTTTTTTTTTTAAAGAGGAAGACATCGGCTAAAAACTGTTGTTAAAAGAATTTTTACATCAATTTTGTAATATACAACATCAGTTAAAAACTGATGTCTTTCCAACATCAGTTAAAAATTGTTGTTATATCTTTATTTTACCGCTGTTATTTGTAAAAAGGCGGGTTAGGATGAAGAACTTACGACATTGGTAAAAATAGAATAACATCGGTTAACTTATTATTCAAGTGTTAAAAATAGAATAACATCGACACTTGAACAACTGTTAAAAATAGAACTTACGACATTGGTAAAAATAGAGTAACATCGGTAAAAATAGAATAACATCGGTCAATGTATTAGATATTATGACATTTGTATAAAAAAGTCTAGTAGAATAAAATAAGTATAACAATTCATTGACTGTTATAATCTTTTCATACCACTTTTTTGATGTCATTCCAACCAATTCCACCATGTCTCCAACTCAGTTAAAGAGAATTTCAATATGTTAGATATTATGATCCGTTAATCGAATTAAAGGACATTTGTATAAAAAATTAGTAGAATAAAATTAGTACAACAATTCATTAACTGTAATAATCTTTTCATACAACTTTTTTGATGTCATTCCAATCAATTACACCATGTCTCCAACTCAGTTAAAGAGAATTTCAATGTGAGATATTATGATCCGTTAATCGAATTAAAGGGCATTTGTATAAAAATTTAGTAGAATAAAATTAGTACAACAATTCATTGAATGTTATAATCTTTTAATACAACTTTTTTGATGTCATTCCAACCAATTCTACCATGTCTCCAACTCAGTTAAAGAAAATTTCAATGTGTTAGATATTATGACCCGTTAATCGAATTAAAGGACATTTGTATAAAAAATTAGTAGAATAAAATTAGTACAACAATTCATTGAATGTTATAATCTTTTCATACCACTTTTTTGATATCATTCCAACCAATTCCACCATGTCTCCAACTCAGTTAAGGAGAATTTTAATGTGTTAGATCTTATGTTTCGTTAATTGAATTAAATGACATTTGTATAAAAAAGTTAGTAGAATAAAATTAGTACAACAATTCATTGACTGTTATAATCTTTTCAAATAACTTTTTTTTATGTCATTCCAACCAATTCCACCATGTCGCCAACTCATTTAAAGAGAATTTCAGTCTGAAACAAAATGTGATCAGTTGGGGGTATGGTGGGTTTGGTTGGACTGATACCAATTTGTACTTTCCTTAATCCTCAATCAATTCCTCACTTTTTGGACTAATCCTTTATACAATCAACAATTTTATAGAATTGACGTTCAAATCGGTAAAGTGAACATACCATGCAACACATCAAAATATTGTCATGCTTTCTTGCAATATGTAGTGGAATGTTGTCCAATGGGATGGTATTGCAATATTTAGGCTTTCCGTTGACCATTTTCCTGATTTTACTGAAGTAGACATTGTTTACAATGAAAGTCGGTACGATAATCGTAACATATCTTACAACAAATCATAAATATCAATCATTTGGGTGGGGGAATAGTGTATTTGGGTGGACTGATGCCAATTTGTAGTTCCATCAACTCTCAATCAATTCCTTCCTTTCTGGACTAATACTTCGTACGGTCAACCATTTTATAGAATTGACGTTCGAATAGGTAAAGTGGACATTCCATGCAACGATTCAAAATATTGTCCTGCTTTCTTGCAATATGTAGTGGAATATTGTCCAATGGGATGATATTGTAATATTTAAGCTTTCCTTTGACCATTTTCCTGATTTTACAGAAGCTGACATTGTTTACAATGATTGTCGGTACGATAATCGTAGCATATCTTGCAACACACCATAAAATTAAATCATTTGAGTGGGGGAATAGTGGGTTTGGGTGGACTGATGCAGATTTGTAGTTCCGTAAACTCTCAATCAATTCCTTCCTTTCTGGACTATTGCTTAGTACGGTCAGTCATTGTATAGATTTGACGTTCGAATCGGTAAAGTGGACATACCATGCAACAAATCAAAATATTGTCCTGCTTTATTGCAATATGTAGTGGAATGTTGTCCAATGGGATGGTATTGCAATATTTATGCTTTCCGTTGACAGTTTTCCTGATTTTACAGAAGAAGACATTGTTTACAATGACCGTCGGTACGTTAATCGTAGCATATCCTGCAACACACAATAAATCTCAATTATTTGAGTGGGGGTAGAGTGGGTTTGGGTGGATTGATGCAAATTTGTAGTTCCATAAACTCTCAATCAATTCCTTCATTTCGGGACTAATAATTCGAACGATCAGTCATTGTATAGAATTGACGTTCGAATCGGTAAAGTGGACATACCATGCAACAATTCAAAATATTGTCATGCTTTCTAGAAATATGTAGTGGAATGTTATCCAATGGGATGGTATTGTAATATTTATGCTCTCCGTTGACCGTTTTCCTAATTTTACAGAAGCGGACATTATTTACAATGACCCTCGGTACGTTAATCGTAGCATATCCTGCAACACACCATAAATCTAAATCATTTGAGTGGAGGAATAGTGAGTTTGGGTGGACTGATGCAGATTTTTAGTTCCATAAACTCTCAATCAATTCCTTCCTTTCTGGACTATTTCTTCGTACGGTCAGTCATGGTATAGATTTGACGTTCGAATCGGTAAAGTGGACATACCATGCTACAAATCAAAATATTGTCCTGCTTTCTTGCAATATGTAGTGGAATGTTGTTCAATGTGATGGTATTGCAATATTTATGCTTTTCGTTGACCGTTTTCTTGATTTTACAGAAGCAGACATTGTTTACAATGACCGTCGATACGTTAATCGTAACATATCCTGCAACACACAATAAATCTCAATTATTTGAGTGGGGGTAGAGTGGGTTTGGGTGGACTGATGCAAATTTGAAGTTCCATCAACTCTCAATCAATTCCTTCCTTTCGGGACTAATAATTCGTACGGTCAACCATTCTATAGAATTGACGTTCGAATGGGTAAAGTGGACATACCATGCAACACATGAAAATATTGTCCTGCTTTCTTGCAATATGTAGTGGAATGTTGTCCAATGGGATGATATTGCAATATTTATGCTTTCCGTTGACCGTTTTCCTGTTTTTACAGAAGCAGACATTGTTTACATTGACCGTCGGTACGTTAATCGTAGCATATCCTGCAACACACAATAAATCTCAATTATTTGAGTGGGGGTAGAGTGAGTTTTGGTGGACTGATGCAAATTTGTAGTTCCGTAAACTCTCAATCAATTCCTTCCTTTCGGGACTAATAATTCGTACGGTCAGTCATTGTATAGAATTGACGTTCGAATAGGTAAAGTGGACAAACCATGCAACGATTCAAAATATTGTCCTGCTTTCTTGCAATATGTAGTGGAATGTTGTCCAATGGGATGGTATTGCAATATTTATGCTTTCCGTTGACCGTTTTCCTGATTTTACAGAAGCGGACATTGTTTACAATGACCATCGGTACGTTAATCGTAGCATATCCTGCAACACACCATAAATCTAAATCATTTGATTGGGCGAATAGTGGGTTTGGGTGGACTGATGCAGATTTGTAGTTCCGGAAACTCTCAATCAATTCCTTTCTATCTGGACTATTACTTCGTACGGTCAGTCATTGTATAGATTTGACTTTCGAATCGGTAAAGTGGACATACCATGCAACACATCAAAATATTGTCATATTTTTTTGCAATATGTAGTGGAATGTTGTCCAATGGGATGGTATTGCAATATTTATGCTTTCCGTTTACCGTTTTCTGAATTTTATAGAAGCAGACATTGTTTACAATGACCGTCGGTACGTTAATCGTAGCATATCCTGCACCACAAAAAAAATCTCAATTATTTGAGTGGGGGTAGAGTGGGTTTGGGTGGACTTATGCAAATTTGTAGTTCCATCAACTCTCAATCAATTCCTTCCTTACGGGACTAATAATTCTTACGGTCAACCATTCTATAGAATTGAAATTTGAATCGGTAAAGTGGACATATCATGCAACACATCAAAATATTGTCCTGCTTTCTTGCAATATGTAGTGGAATGTTGTCCAATGGGATGGTATTGCAATATTTATGCTTTCCGTTGACCGTTTTCCTGATTTTACAGAAGCAGACATTGTTTACAATGACCGTCGTTAATCATAGCATATCCTGCAACACACAATAAATCTCAATTATTTGAGTGGGCGTAGAGTGGGTTTGGGTGGACTGATGAAAATTTGTAGTTCCCTAAACTCTCAATCAATTCCTTCCTTGCGGGACTAATAATTCGTACGGTCAGTCATTGTATAGAATTGACGTTCGAATCGGTAAAGTGGACGTACCATGCAACAATTCCAAATATTGTCCTGCTTTCTTGCAATATGTAGTGGAATGTTGTCCAATGGGATGGTATTGCAATATTTATGCTTTCCGTTGACCGTTTTCCTGATTTTACAGAAGCAGACATTGTTTACAATGACCGTCGTTAATCATAGCATATCCTGCAACACACAATAAATCTCAATTATTTGAGTGGGCGTAGAGTGGGTTTGGGTGGACTGATGAAAATTTGTAGTTCCCTAAACTCTCAATCAATTCCTTCCTTGCGGGACTAATAATTCGTACGGTCAGTCATTGTATAGAATTGACGTTCGAATCGGTAAAGTGGACGTACCATGCAACAATTCCAAATATTGTCCTGCTTTCTTGCAATATGTAGTGGAATGTTGTCCAATGGGATGGTATTGCAATATTTATGCTTTCCGTTGACCGTTTTCCTGATTTTACAGAAGCAGACATTGTTTACAATGACCGTCGTTAATCATAGCATATCCTGCAACACACAATAAATCTCAATTATTTGAGTGGGCGTAGAGTGGGTTTGGGTGGACTGATGAAAATTTGTAGTTCCCTAAACTCTCAATCAATTCCTTCCTTGCGGGACTAATAATTCGTACGGTCAGTCATTGTATAGAATTGACGTTCGAATCGGTAAAGTGGACGTACCATGCAACAATTCCAAATATTGTCCTGCTTTCTTGCAATATGTAGTGGAATGTTGTCCAATGGGATGGTATTGCAATATTTATGCTTTCCGTTGACCGTTTTCCTGATTTTACAGAAGCAGACATTGTTTACAATGACCGTCGTTAATCATAGCATATCCTGCAACACACAATAAATCTCAATTATTTGAGTGGGCGTAGAGTGGGTTTGGGTGGACTGATGAAAATTTGTAGTTCCCTAAACTCTCAATCAATTCCTTCCTTGCGGGACTAATAATTCGTACGGTCAGTCATTGTATAGAATTGACGTTCGAATCGGTAAAGTGGACGTACCATGCAACAATTCCAAATATTGTCCTGCTTTCTTGCAATATGTAGTGGAATGTTGTCCAATGGGATGGTATTGCAATATTTATGCTTTCCGTTGACCGTTTTCCTGATTTTACAGAAGCAGACATTGTTTACAATGACCGTCGTTAATCATAGCATATCCTGCAACACACAATAAATCTCAATTATTTGAGTGGGCGTAGAGTGGGTTTGGGTGGACTGATGAAAATTTGTAGTTCCCTAAACTCTCAATCAATTCCTTCCTTGCGGGACTAATAATTCGTACGGTCAGTCATTGTATAGAATTGACGTTCGAATCGGTAAAGTGGACGTACCATGCAACAATTCCAAATATTGTCCTGCTTTCTTGCAATATGTAGTGGAATGTTGTCCAATGGGATGGTATTGCAATATTTATGCTTTCCGTTGACCGTTTTCCTGATTTTACAGAAGCAGACATTGTTTACAATGACCGTCGTTAATCATAGCATATCCTGCAACACACAATAAATCTCAATTATTTGAGTGGGCGTAGAGTGGGTTTGGGTGGACTGATGAAAATTTGTAGTTCCCTAAACTCTCAATCAATTCCTTCCTTGCGGGACTAATAATTCGTACGGTCAGTCATTGTATAGAATTGACGTTCGAATCGGTAAAGTGGACGTACCATGCAACAATTCCAAATATTGTCCTGCTTTCTTGCAATATGTAGTGGAATGTTGTCCAATGGGATGGTATTGCAATATTTATGCTTTCCGTTGACCGTTTTCCTGATTTTACAGAAGCAGACATTGTTTACAATGACCGTCGTTAATCATAGCATATCCTGCAACACACAATAAATCTCAATTATTTGAGTGGGCGTAGAGTGGGTTTGGGTGGACTGATGAAAATTTGTAGTTCCCTAAACTCTCAATCAATTCCTTCCTTGCGGGACTAATAATTCGTACGGTCAGTCATTGTATAGAATTGACGTTCGAATCGGTAAAGTGGACGTACCATGCAACAATTCCAAATATTGTCCTGCTTTCTTGCAATATGTAGTGGAATGTTGTCCAATGGGATGGTATTGCAATATTTATGCTTTCCGTTGACCGTTTTCCTGATTTTACAGAAGCAGACATTGTTTACAATGACCGTCGTTAATCATAGCATATCCTGCAACACACAATAAATCTCAATTATTTGAGTGGGCGTAGAGTGGGTTTGGGTGGACTGATGAAAATTTGTAGTTCCCTAAACTCTCAATCAATTCCTTCCTTGCGGGACTAATAATTCGTACGGTCAGTCATTGTATAGAATTGACGTTCGAATCGGTAAAGTGGACGTACCATGCAACAATTCCAAATATTGTCCTGCTTTCTTGCAATATGTAGTGGAATGTTGTCCAATGGGATGGTATTGCAATATTTATGCTTTCCGTTGACCGTTTTCCTGATTTTACAGAAGCAGACATTGTTTACAATGACCGTCGTTAATCATAGCATATCCTGCAACACACAATAAATCTCAATTATTTGAGTGGGCGTAGAGTGGGTTTGGGTGGACTGATGAAAATTTGTAGTTCCCTAAACTCTCAATCAATTCCTTCCTTGCGGGACTAATAATTCGTACGGTCAGTCATTGTATAGAATTGACGTTCGAATCGGTAAAGTGGACGTACCATGCAACAATTCCAAATATTGTCCTGCTTTCTTGCAATATGTAGTGGAATGTTGTCCAATGGGATGGTATTGCAATATTTATGCTTTCCGTTGACCGTTTTCCTGATTTTACAGAAGCAGACATTGTTTACAATGACCGTCGTTAATCATAGCATATCCTGCAACACACAATAAATCTCAATTATTTGAGTGGGCGTAGAGTGGGTTTGGGTGGACTGATGAAAATTTGTAGTTCCCTAAACTCTCAATCAATTCCTTCCTTGCGGGACTAATAATTCGTACGGTCAGTCATTGTATAGAATTGACGTTCGAATCGGTAAAGTGGACGTACCATGCAACAATTCCAAATATTGTCCTGCTTTCTTGCAATATGTAGTGGAATGTTGTCCAATGGGATGGTATTGCAATATTTATGCTTTCCGTTGACCGTTTTCCTGATTTTACAGAAGCAGACATTGTTTACAATGACCGTCGTTAATCATAGCATATCCTGCAACACACAATAAATCTCAATTATTTGAGTGGGCGTAGAGTGGGTTTGGGTGGACTGATGAAAATTTGTAGTTCCCTAAACTCTCAATCAATTCCTTCCTTGCGGGACTAATAATTCGTACGGTCAGTCATTGTATAGAATTGACGTTCGAATCGGTAAAGTGGACGTACCATGCAACAATTCCAAATATTGTCCTGCTTTCTTGCAATATGTAGTGGAATGTTGTCCAATGGGATGGTATTGCAATATTTATGCTTTCCGTTGACCGTTTTCCTGATTTTACAGAAGCAGACATTGTTTACAATGACCGTCGTTAATCATAGCATATCCTGCAACACACAATAAATCTCAATTATTTGAGTGGGCGTAGAGTGGGTTTGGGTGGACTGATGAAAATTTGTAGTTCCCTAAACTCTCAATCAATTCCTTCCTTGCGGGACTAATAATTCGTACGGTCAGTCATTGTATAGAATTGACGTTCGAATCGGTAAAGTGGACGTACCATGCAACAATTCCAAATATTGTCCTGCTTTCTTGCAATATGTAGTGGAATGTTGTCCAATGGGATGGTATTGCAATATTTATGCTTTCCGTTGACCGTTTTCCTGATTTTACAGAAGCAGACATTGTTTACAATGACCGTCGTTAATCATAGCATATCCTGCAACACACAATAAATCTCAATTATTTGAGTGGGCGTAGAGTGGGTTTGGGTGGACTGATGAAAATTTGTAGTTCCCTAAACTCTCAATCAATTCCTTCCTTGCGGGACTAATAATTCGTACGGTCAGTCATTGTATAGAATTGACGTTCGAATCGGTAAAGTGGACGTACCATGCAACAATTCCAAATATTGTCCTGCTTTCTTGCAATATGTAGTGGAATGTTGTCCAATGGGATGGTATTGCAATATTTATGCTTTCCGTTGACCGTTTTCCTGATTTTACAGAAGCAGACATTGTTTACAATGACCGTCGTTAATCATAGCATATCCTGCAACACACAATAAATCTCAATTATTTGAGTGGGCGTAGAGTGGGTTTGGGTGGACTGATGAAAATTTGTAGTTCCCTAAACTCTCAATCAATTCCTTCCTTGCGGGACTAATAATTCGTACGGTCAGTCATTGTATAGAATTGACGTTCGAATCGGTAAAGTGGACGTACCATGCAACAATTCCAAATATTGTCCTGCTTTCTTGCAATATGTAGTGGAATGTTGTCCAATGGGATGGTATTGCAATATTTATGCTTTCCGTTGACCGTTTTCCTGATTTTACAGAAGCAGACATTGTTTACAATGACCGTCGTTAATCATAGCATATCCTGCAACACACAATAAATCTCAATTATTTGAGTGGGCGTAGAGTGGGTTTGGGTGGACTGATGAAAATTTGTAGTTCCCTAAACTCTCAATCAATTCCTTCCTTGCGGGACTAATAATTCGTACGGTCAGTCATTGTATAGAATTGACGTTCGAATCGGTAAAGTGGACGTACCATGCAACAATTCCAAATATTGTCCTGCTTTCTTGCAATATGTAGTGGAATGTTGTCCAATGGGATGGTATTGCAATATTTATGCTTTCCGTTGACCGTTTTCCTGATTTTACAGAAGCAGACATTGTTTACAATGACCGTCGTTAATCATAGCATATCCTGCAACACACAATAAATCTCAATTATTTGAGTGGGCGTAGAGTGGGTTTGGGTGGACTGATGAAAATTTGTAGTTCCCTAAACTCTCAATCAATTCCTTCCTTGCGGGACTAATAATTCGTACGGTCAGTCATTGTATAGAATTGACGTTCGAATCGGTAAAGTGGACGTACCATGCAACAATTCCAAATATTGTCCTGCTTTCTTGCAATATGTAGTGGAATGTTGTCCAATGGGATGGTATTGCAATATTTATGCTTTCCGTTGACCGTTTTCCTGATTTTACAGAAGCAGACATTGTTTACAATGACCGTCGTTAATCATAGCATATCCTGCAACACACAATAAATCTCAATTATTTGAGTGGGCGTAGAGTGGGTTTGGGTGGACTGATGAAAATTTGTAGTTCCCTAAACTCTCAATCAATTCCTTCCTTGCGGGACTAATAATTCGTACGGTCAGTCATTGTATAGAATTGACGTTCGAATCGGTAAAGTGGACGTACCATGCAACAATTCCAAATATTGTCCTGCTTTCTTGCAATATGTAGTGGAATGTTGTCCAATGGGATGGTATTGCAATATTTATGCTTTCCGTTGACCGTTTTCCTGATTTTACAGAAGCAGACATTGTTTACAATGACCGTCGTTAATCATAGCATATCCTGCAACACACAATAAATCTCAATTATTTGAGTGGGCGTAGAGTGGGTTTGGGTGGACTGATGAAAATTTGTAGTTCCCTAAACTCTCAATCAATTCCTTCCTTGCGGGACTAATAATTCGTACGGTCAGTCATTGTATAGAATTGACGTTCGAATCGGTAAAGTGGACGTACCATGCAACAATTCCAAATATTGTCCTGCTTTCTTGCAATATGTAGTGGAATGTTGTCCAATGGGATGGTATTGCAATATTTATGCTTTCCGTTGACCGTTTTCCTGATTTTACAGAAGCAGACATTGTTTACAATGACCGTCGTTAATCATAGCATATCCTGCAACACACAATAAATCTCAATTATTTGAGTGGGCGTAGAGTGGGTTTGGGTGGACTGATGAAAATTTGTAGTTCCCTAAACTCTCAATCAATTCCTTCCTTGCGGGACTAATAATTCGTACGGTCAGTCATTGTATAGAATTGACGTTCGAATCGGTAAAGTGGACGTACCATGCAACAATTCCAAATATTGTCCTGCTTTCTTGCAATATGTAGTGGAATGTTGTCCAATGGGATGGTATTGCAATATTTATGCTTTCCGTTGACCGTTTTCCTGATTTTACAGAAGCAGACATTGTTTACAATGACCGTCGTTAATCATAGCATATCCTGCAACACACAATAAATCTCAATTATTTGAGTGGGCGTAGAGTGGGTTTGGGTGGACTGATGAAAATTTGTAGTTCCCTAAACTCTCAATCAATTCCTTCCTTGCGGGACTAATAATTCGTACGGTCAGTCATTGTATAGAATTGACGTTCGAATCGGTAAAGTGGACGTACCATGCAACAATTCCAAATATTGTCCTGCTTTCTTGCAATATGTAGTGGAATGTTGTCCAATGGGATGGTATTGCAATATTTATGCTTTCCGTTGACCGTTTTCCTGATTTTACAGAAGCAGACATTGTTTACAATGACCGTCGTTAATCATAGCATATCCTGCAACACACAATAAATCTCAATTATTTGAGTGGGCGTAGAGTGGGTTTGGGTGGACTGATGAAAATTTGTAGTTCCCTAAACTCTCAATCAATTCCTTCCTTGCGGGACTAATAATTCGTACGGTCAGTCATTGTATAGAATTGACGTTCGAATCGGTAAAGTGGACGTACCATGCAACAATTCCAAATATTGTCCTGCTTTCTTGCAATATGTAGTGGAATGTTGTCCAATGGGATGGTATTGCAATATTTATGCTTTCCGTTGACCGTTTTCCTGATTTTACAGAAGCAGACATTGTTTACAATGACCGTCGTTAATCATAGCATATCCTGCAACACACAATAAATCTCAATTATTTGAGTGGGCGTAGAGTGGGTTTGGGTGGACTGATGAAAATTTGTAGTTCCCTAAACTCTCAATCAATTCCTTCCTTGCGGGACTAATAATTCGTACGGTCAGTCATTGTATAGAATTGACGTTCGAATCGGTAAAGTGGACGTACCATGCAACAATTCCAAATATTGTCCTGCTTTCTTGCAATATGTAGTGGAATGTTGTCCAATGGGATGGTATTGCAATATTTATGCTTTCCGTTGACCGTTTTCCTGATTTTAAAGAAGCAGACAGTGTTTACAATGACCGTCGGTACGTTAATCGTAGCATATCCTGCAACACACCATAAATCTAAATCATTTGAGTGGGGGAATAGTGGGTTTGGGTGGACTGATGCAAATTTGTAGTTTCGTAAACTCTCAATCAATTCCTTCCTTTCTGGACTATTACTTCGTACGGTCAGTCATTGTATAGATTTGATGTTCGAATCGGTAAAGTGGACATACCATACAACACATCAAAATATTGTCCTGCTTTCTTGCAATATGTAGTGGAACGTTGTCCAATGGGATGGTATTGCAATATTTATGCTTTCCGTTGACCGTTTTCCTGATTTTACAGAAGCAGACATTGTTTACAATAACCATTGGTACGTTAATCGTAGCATATCCTGCAACACACAATAAATCTCAATT
>JAPKLY010000824.1:0-28945 GCA_026898435.1 Prunella vulgaris | reverse complement strand
CGGTCAGTCATTGTATAGAATTGACGTTCGAATCGGTAAAGTGGACAAACCATGCAACGATTCAAAATATTATCCTGCTTTCTTGCAATATGTAGTGGAATGTTGTCCAATGGGATGACATTGCAATATTTATGCTTTCCGTTGACCGTTTTCTTGATTTTACAGAAGCGGACCTTGTTTACAATGACCGTCGGTACGTTGTTGTCCAATGGGATGGTATTGCAATATTTAGGCTTTCCGTTGACAATTTTCCTGATTTTACAGAAGTAGACATTATTTACAATAACCGTCGGTAAGATAATACCAGAAATCATTCTAGTCATTTCATTCTTCATACCTTGAACTTCAAGCTTCAGATTTCAAGAATCATCTTTCATAAGGTTAATATCTGACTGTAGAGTTGTGATCTCTCTTATTTTCTGAATAATATCCTGTCTGACCAATTCTTTCTGATTCAGTAGACTATCCACAAGTGCTTTGAAGTTCTTTTCAAGTACCTTCTTTTCTTCTAAACCTCTTTCTTCAACTTTCTGGACCAAGTCTTCCTTCTGGACCAAGTCTTCCATGCCTTTCCTTACTTTCTGAGATATTATAGCATCAGGCACCCTTTTCACTTGCTTTATGATTTCAGCTTCAATAGCCTTGAATGAGTCTACCAAGTTCTGTAGCTTAGATACAACCTCTTTTGGTGTCATCTTAGGGATTGTATCACTATCTTCTTCTTCTGATTCAGCTTCCCTAATGACCAACTCCTTTCCCTTGACAATTTTCTGAGCTTTAGAAGGTACTAACTCTACAACTGTAGAGTCTTCAGTAGTAGCCTTCCTCTTGCTAGGAGTTAAGACAAGATCTTGCTGATACATTTCTTCAAGAGTGAACATTGCAGGTGGTGGCTGATTGAAAATACTTGTGACAGGATTGGATATCTCTCATCAATTTCCTTGGAAGTATCTTCAATAATCTGCTCATAAGCTTGAGCCTCTTGAGTAGGTTGAACTTCAGTATGTACAGATTAAGCTTGAGCACCACCCATTGGTGCATCATCATCATTACCTTCATCATCATCAGGCTTGTCCTTGGGCTCTTTGCAAGGTGAATCAGCCTTTTCTGCCTCTTTCTTTTTCTCTTTCTCAGAGTCAGGCTGTTCATGATTTGTGTTATCAACATTCACAATTGAATCTGCAGCACTAGCTCCTGCAGACTCCAACAAGATTGCTTCTTCAGCTAAAGTAGTTAAGCCCTCTGCTTCAACTACTTGATGACTTCCTTCACCAGTTCTTTGTGGAATTTCCTCTTCACTTTCTGAGATGATTACCTCATAATTAGCCTCACGAAATTCAGCTTCTGGATCTCTCTCAGATCCCATTGCAACTCTCAAAGCTGCAGCTGCTGACTTTGTAATTTTCTGCTTTTCTGAAACTTCAGCAACTACTTGCTTTTCTTTTCCTTTATTTTTCCTCAGTTTCTCGGCAAGTAACTCATCAATGAAATTGGGCCTCATCAATTCATTTATATCATCACAATTTGTCCAGTCAACCACCCACTGGAACAAATTCCTCTCTTTAACTGTCAACTTCTCCAGTTCTTTCCTTACAAGCTTCCAGTCATCAAATCTCTGTCATTCCTCTTCAAACCCATCTACTCTTTCAACTGGAACAACAGGGAGTTGTTCAGTTTGAACTTCAGGAACTTCACTGACTTGAACTACAGGAATTTCTTCCTCAGGCTGTATATTTGCCAAGCCTACAGTTGTAGACTTGTCAGTTTCTTCGTCTGTAGCTTTTCTTGAGTGATATTTCTTAGCCCTTCTTTCTCTATCAACTTCATCATCAGATTCACTAGGTTCATCCACCAACAAAAGTTTCCTCCTTACATTTTTCTTCTTCCTCTCATAGTGCTTCAGAGGACTTGCAACTGTACTCTTCTTTGCTTCAGATTTGTTCTTCTTTCTCTTCTTAGATTTAGTAGCCATAGGAGCATCCACAGCTCCTCTTTTGAAGTTGGCTTTCCCAATGATTCGATGAACAAGGATATGTTGTCCATTGTGGCCATTAAACAAAGAAAATCCTACCTCCTTCAGAATATAATTCAAGAAAAGGCCAAAATCTTTGTTCTTCCCAGCTTTTACCACATCATTACCAATATTTCTAAGCAATAAATCTCCAATATCAATTTTAACTTCTTTATCAATTGCTATCATCAAATCCCACATGAGTATAGTGCCAGTATCATGAGCTCCAGTTCTACATAAAAGACATTTATCTATAGCTTCATAAAGATATACATACTCAACTGCAAGGTCGTTCTTCTTGAATGTTCTCTTCCAATTCTCAGGAAACAGCTTCTTTGCAGTGAACTTTCTCCAATATATTTTGTCTTCATCAACAAAATTGAGGTTGTCATGAGAATCACCTCCATTCCTCAAATGTAATGCTCTGCAGATGTCTTCAGCTGTGATATTAACACTTCTTCCTTGCATCTTCACAGAAAGTGTTTTCCTCTCCACGTTTGCATCAGCCTTTTTGTAGAACTCGTGGACGATCTTATCATCATAAGCTCTGGGGATATGAGTGAGATAATAATGAATCCCTTGATTCACAATATGTCTAACTACGCTTTCCATTGCATCAGTGGGGTGTTTCCTCTGGATTTCCTCAAAGTCGAACAGGGCACCAAAAATTACTTTTATTGCCATGATGGTTGGTTTCAGAGAGTGAGGGATAGGGAGTATTTTTATTTTCAGGGGGTTCGAATGTAAAGTAGGATATAAAAGGATGAAGAGTCCTTTAAATACCTTTCCTTAAAAACATTCAGGACAGAAAAGGGGTAAAACTGTGTTTTGACAAAAAATTTATGAGTTTTTAACTCACATAGAATTTAAAGGGAAGAATTTCATATTAGGGCCCAAATTTTAAGGTAAGTCTCAATTTAAGACTTTAATTTTGAAGTGTCTCAAATGAAGATCTACATTTTAATTTTTTCTCAATTTAAGATCTAATTTTAATATTTTTGTCTCACTTCAAGGCTCCATCCATTTATCTTTATTTTTTTTAAGCTTCACTAACATAATATTTTTTTTGTATTTAATTAATTTTTAGGAATAATATATTAAACTAAAAATAAATAAATAAAATTTTATGCAAGTATTAAACATACTTTAAAATTTATTTTTTCCGGTTGAACGATGAATTGAAAAAAAAAAATTACGCCAAATATGAATATTAAATAAAAATTATAATTTTTTTATCTTATATTTTAAATCGTAATTCAAAATAAAATATTATTATGTTTTAAGTTTCTTATAAGAAATTAAATTGAAATAAAGATAAATGGATCGGGCCTTGAATTGAGACAAAGATATTAAAATTAGATCATAAATTGAGAAAAAATCAAAATGTAGATCTTCATTTGAGACACTTCAAAATTAAAGTCTTAAATTGAGACTTACCTTAAAATTTGAGCCCTAATATGAAATTCTTCCCTTTAAGGGTATTTAAAATGTTACAAAAATTCAAACATTTTATTAATTAAAATGCTGAATAAATCCAAAATGTTTGTCACTAAGTACTGACGTTTCTGAATTTGTAGTGCTCCATTTAATTTTCAGAATTGTACAAAGTACTGTAAATTCTCTAAGTTTGCAGTTGACAAGTTTAGAATATGGAAATCTACAATTGTGATGAATTTGCAGTTCAGTGCCAAGTCTACAACTGTAGAGTTAACAACTCCTATATTTGGTTACATCAACACTTTTGCCATTCTCATCTTTGTCAAGACTCTCAGAAGGTGTCATAGGTATATTGGTAGGCCTAGAGCTGTCCATTCCAAATCTTTTGATAAGCTCTTGAGTGTATTTAGCTTGATTGATGAAAATTCCATCTCTCATTTGCTTAACTTGTAATCCCAAAAAGAAATTCAGATTTCCCATCATGCTCATTTCAAATTTCTCAGTTATGAGCTTAGAGAGCTTTCTGCATAATTCTTCATTGGTTGACCCAAAAATTATATTCTTATAGCTTCTAATCTTGCAACTGGGGCAAATGATTCATCAAAATCTATGCCTTCAGATTGACAATAGCCTTGAGCAACTAGCCTTGCTTTATTTCTGGTTACAATTCCATCTTCGTCAAGTTTATTCTTGAACACCCACCTAGTTCCAATCACTTTGTGATTCCTAGGTTTTGGAAAAAGTTCCCATACTTGATTTCTCTCAAAACCATTCAATTCTTCTTGCATTGCAATATACCCACTTCATAATATAAGACCTATATACCCTTATAAAATGGGTATAAAAAGTTAATAACTTTAAATTGGGTCCCACTTTATCTTCATAACTACACTATCCTATAGGTGTTAGGTTTGACTTTGTATTATAAATTAATTGAATTTTATTTATCTATAATTTTATCAATTAATGTTTAATTAATTTGTGCAGGTGAATAAGTAGAAGAACCAATACGGAATCAGTTAACCATCTTGTTTATTACTCCATCATTCATATGTTGTTTTAATCTATTTCGAATATTTTGTATTTTTTAATTGGTATTTTAGTATAAAAAAATTATTAATTAATCACTGATTCGATATGCGGTTGATAAAAATTAAAGTTTATAATTAAATTTTTATTAAGACAATTCGGTAGAAATTAAAATTTTGATCTAATTTTGATGTTGATAATGCTCCCGTGTTAATTAAATTTTAATAGATATATTTTCAAACACCACAAATTAAATATTTTTATATACTTTAAAAAACTATAGTATTCATTAATTTGCATTAAAATTTAACTTTTATATTATAATATTCATTAATATGCACTATACATTAAAATAGTCTAATAAAAAATTCAAATAATAACATATATGTTGATGTAATTTTCGTAAACGCGATTATGTGGCTATAATAACATCGATTACACAACAATTATGCTGAAATAGACGAATATGCGAGGTTTTATGAGTAAGCAGATAGGTTGTTTATATAAGCTTGTCGTTCGAGTAGAACTTCGTTAGGGTAAAAATTTCATACCTTATTCGAATGAATTCGATTGCATTATATAGGAAATACAAGCTGCTGGATCGTCACCAGCCTGCTTCATCATAAGCTGCTGATCAACAGCCTGCTTCACTAGAAGCTGCTGAACAGCTACCTGCTTCGCTATAAGCTGCTGACTCTTCACCAGCTTAATAACTGTTGACTCGTCAGAGTGTTCTTCGATCTGGTTCTTTCTTCGTGTTTGATCAATTCTCTTGGACACGTCAATCTAGACTTGATGAATTACTTCCTTAAGCGCGCACGTCGATTATTTCATTAACAATATATATGATAAAAATATTATAATTAGTGATAAAAATATTATAATTAGTTAATTTATTAAAATTATATGTTTTACAACTTCATTTGTATTATTTATTATTATATAAAATTTAATAATGATAGGGTAGGGTAGGGTGGAGTGGGTGGAATAATTAGATGATGTGTGTGGATCATATGGATAAAAAAGATTGTTTGAAATTAAAAATGGATAGAAAATTTTATTTATATTTAAAGTGGGTAAAATAAATTTTTTAAAATTGAAAATGGATATTTTTAATTGTCTCCCATTTAAAAAATCTGATACCACGAAGATGAAAATAAACATCATCAATGAATTCACCGTTTGATAGTTGGTTGCCGATGTGGTATTGATGTTGTACACGTCCATATATCAATTGATATCACTAGGGTCCATTGGTTGTTTTTATAGTTCGTATCCCAATGACACATTAACCCCCAGCCGTCGATCAAGTCTGAAGAATACAACAAAGCAAGTTAAAAAAGCACATGAACTCACAGGAAAAGTTCACCCGTCTCTAGAAAGTAACATTGATAGGTTTGCAGACCTATCAGTGATAGCACGTCCATCGAGTAACACTGGGTTGGGAAATGATGACAAAAAGCAAAATACCAATTCTAATAAAATAAAAAGATTATTACCCACTTTCTTTAAAAAAAAAAGTTTTCTACCCATTTTCATTTAAAAATACACATATACCCTTATTAAAGGCTATTTAATGTGTATATAATAAATATCAATCATTAATATATATTTAATTACTATTGTATTAATATAAGTTTCTTATTAAAATATTATTATTTATAATATTACTTAAAATTCAGTATTTATAATTTAATCAGATTATTTATTTATTATTTACTAATTGTACGACTTTCAATAATTTTTGGTGTTTTAATAAATAACTATAATCATTAATATTTAACTTTAATTGTATTAATATTAATAAACTTTAATTTAGTAATAACTGAATTAAGTGAAATTTCAAAATACAATAATGATTTATTAAAATTTAGATTTTAAGACTTAAGAGTATTTTAGGAAAAAAATATTAAGTGGGTAGAAAACTTTTTATTTAAAGGAAGTGGGTAAAAATCTTTTTGTTTTATTAAAATGGGTATTTTACCCAATTTCCACTTTATTTTTGATACATTTATAGGTGTCTTTTGGGAGTAAGTCACACGGAGTTCAAGAAAAAAAAATTAAAATAATGAATTATCAAAGTTGGGGTTCATGAGGGAACCGACAGCCCCAAAATTCATATAGGTCACCATTCCACATGTCAAAATATCATTGATTGTAGTATTTTACTTTTTTTTATATAATTAAATTTATAGATATTGAAAATAATATATTTTAAAAAAATAAAAAATATATCAAAATTTATAAAATAAAATTATTTATAAATAGAGTTCAATATCGAAATATTTTGGAACAAAAAAAAAATCTCTTTTCTCTTTTAACATTTGTATCTTAATTTATACTCCTATCATTTTATATATTTTCATGAAAGGGGTTCGGAATTTTTTTTTATTTAGTTGAAAAGAAGATGATGAGATGTGAATGACATCTCGTAATTTTAAATTTGTAATTGAGTTAGTAATTTATTTTAAGAGTGTGATAATTTATTAATATAAATAAATTATGTCTAACCGAGTTGGAGACATGGTGGAATTGGTTGGAATCAAGGGTGTAAATGGCGCTGGACGGTCGGTGGGCGGTCGAGTACCTTCAAGCGCCAAGACTGCCAAGGCGTCACCTTGGCGGCGCCAATATTTTTTAATATATTTATAATTATTTAAAAAAAATCTACTAATATTAATTTTTTCTAATAAAATTGTGTCATTTCACAATAAATTATAAACTTAAAACATAATTAATAGTTTAATACTCAAATGCGTTTTTCACAAAATACAACAAGTCCACAAAATACAACTAGTCCGCTTCTCTTTCTCTTTCCCCTTTCTCTATCTTCTCGTTTCTTTCGTCTGTTTTTTTTTTTAGTTTAAGTAGTGTTCCTTAATTACTTATTAGTTGTTGCCACCAAGCGCCAAGACCACCTAGGCGGTGCCAATGTTTTTCTATTTTAATTTTATTTTTTATTAACATTAATTTTTTTCCAAACATATATTAATAAATATACATTATAGATAAATTATAAATTTAAAACATAATTAATAACTATCATAAAATATAAAAAGTCAAAAAAATGTTAAAAACTATCATAATACGACATTGTCCAACTTCTAAATGAAACACAAAAAGAGCAAAATGCATAGAACGAAAAAATTATGAAGTAGTTCAATTAAACTTTCATTTTTTAGTAATTTAGTAAATTAGTTTTTATTTTTTAATTTTAGTTCTAACTTTTAAGTTGAAATTAAAATTAAAAAAGAAGAGTAATGGTCATCTTGGCACCGATTATATTTCTCAAAGAATTCTTCTACTACGTTCTTGTACTTAAGTTTTGACAAATTGAATCTTAATTCCATTGATCGAGCACAGTATGTTACAGCATGAAATTCTACTTAGAAGAGTTGGAGAAATGGTGGAATTGATTGGAATGCCATCATAAAATAGAGCTGTAATGAATAACACAAATGTCTTTTGGTATATTATGTTTTGTCAATGGTTAAAATAATTATGATGCACCATATTTAATTGAAGGTCCCTGTGTTTTTTTTGCAATCATGCCCTTACATATTCCTATAAATACTCTATACATCTCTTTTAGGTTAATATCCAAACCAAAACATATTTCAAAGCTACATGCAAACCATAATAAGTATTATGTCAAATGAATGTAGTTCTGAGTGTGAAAGTGAGGGTCCTGAGGATAGTGTTGAGTTGTCCCAAGAAAAAAAGTCATCTGGTTGGGTGGTAGGTCAGAGCTAATTCCACATGAAACTATGTGGGTCTAATGAACATCCAGCCGTTGGGTAATAGGAATGTTCTAGTCACTGTTTTTCTCAGTGACTACCTCATAATGTTTCTTTAACCCTACAGTTGTATTCCATCTACGTGTTTGCTGTGGATGCGAGCGGCTCAATAGATTTTTTCCATTTCACACAAACATCAGGTTAGTTGATGGGATATGCTTCCTCACATCCTCCCTTTTTTATTTGGAATATCGAGAATTGGGAGTTGATGATGTCTAAAAACATTGAGAGAGATTGAGTTATGTTTTATTTAAATTCGATGAACGAAATTTATTGATGTAACATAGTATCATTTTGATGTAATACATTTTCACTTCTATGTATCATAAAATGTTTTAGATGAATTCTGGGAGTATTTGAATTTTACATGTTTTGATTTTACAAATGTTGATATGCTTTTTTTTTAATATTAATATACCTTCTTTTTTGTAGGAGTATTTGTAATCTAAATCATTCTAAATTAGTTTATCATTTATTATATCAGTGTTGTTTATAGTTGTATCCCAATGCCAATTGCCAAGTATCATAAATGTGTTGAAAAATCTATGTACTTACATTATATGTATTTTATGATGTACAAACCATGATTATAAGCTCTTTACCTGGCTGGGTTGTAGGAAAATGACTTTTTTTTTAAAGGAGGGGTTGTCGACCGATACTGCCGGGCAACATAGCCATGTGCCAAGGGCGGGCAATAATTTGCTGCCACGTAGCCTTTTTTTAATTGGTTGTTTATACTTTTTAAATATTGTATTTTATTTTAATTATTATTTATTAAAAAAATACCAAAATTCGTATTTTTCCGTTCTATAAATAGAGACAACTCTTGATATATTTTCAAGCACATTAAAAATTACTCCTTTTTCCTATAATTTCTCTTCATTTTCCATGTAGATCCAAAAATTCATATTTTTCAAATTGTGTAGAGTACTCCAATAATTATCACAACGCTCAAAATAAATATATAAAATAAAAATAATTTTTGATATTAAATAATAAATTAATTACAAAAATAATAAAATAATATAATATTAATTGATCTAGGTTGAAGAGGTTGCTGATAAGAGTAAAAAAAGTAGATATATAATGAGTTGTGTAAATGGATGAGAGAGAAATAATATTTAATTGAATGATCTAAGGTTGCTAATAATCTTGTAATTTTGACATATTATTTTTCTTTTCTTTTACTGGGTACGTCCACAACCAAACACATCATCAAATTATTATTTGACTATTTATTATTTATGTATAATCTTAGATTAATTTGTAGTGTATTTAAGCAAAATTACATATACATATTTAGGTACATATTAAAAAAATTAAAAAATCCAATCAGAACATGACATTTGTCAAATAATGACATTTTAGCGTGACCCAGGCCTGAAATTAAAGGCACCAATATCGATGGGAGTAAATACTCACATCATTGTGGGAGCGGATCCTCTGCTGGGCTCCCAAACCAGCAGAGAGTGTTGGGCCATGTTACGATGTCGTTTTAATGAAGCAGTTATGTTTTTTTATTTTATATTCCACATGTAATTTCTTTTAAATGCTTACTTCCATTATAATTATTTTATTATTATTATTATTCATATTTTTTTACTTATTCAAATGTTTTTTCCAACTCACTCTCGTAACTACTCTTCCACCTATTATTATTATTGTTATTATTATTATTCACATCTTTTTAGAAAATATTATTTTATTATCTCACTCATATACAATTGCTTTATTTTTTAGTGAACTCCACAATTATTCCACAATTATAAAATATAAAAATAATAATAGGAGTAGTAGTAGTTACGTAAGTTGGAATTTTTTTTCTTCTTTGAATAAGTAAAAAATGTGAATAATAATAATAATAATAATAATAATAATAATAATAATAATAATAATAATAATAATAATAATAATAATAATAACAATACTAATAATAGGTGGAAGAGTAGTTTCGTGAGTGAGTTGGAAAAAACATTTGAATAAGTCAAAAATATGAATAATAATAATAATAATAAAGAAAAGGATTTGACTGGTGAAAATTTTAAACTCTTTAGTCATATTCCCTCAAAATAGGTAATAACCGTTTTTTTAGATTTTTTAAATTTTTTTTATTTTCATAAAGTTTTTTCCTTTTCTTTATTATTATTATTCATATTTTTGACTTATTCAAATGTTTTTTTCTCACTCTCGTGACTCTTCTTCCACCAATTATTAATATTATTATTATTATTATTATTTACATTACTTATTCAAAAAAAAAAAAAAATCCAACTCATGTAATTACTACTACTCCTATTATTATTTTTATATTTTATAATTGTAGGGTTCACTAAAAAATAAAGTAATTATTTATGAGTAAGATAATAAAATATTTTTTTTATAAGAAAACGAGAATAAATTTGGAAGGCGGACGAAAATTAAAAGTGAAAATAAATATTTGGGATGGAGGGAATACATAAAAGAAATTTTAATTTTCTTAAATAGAAGATAAATTAAATATAAGAAAAATAAAATAATTATAATGAAAATAAGAATTAAAAGAAATTACATGTGGAACATAAAATTAAAAAAAAAAAACGTAACTGCTCCACTAAAACAGCATTGTAGCATGCCCAAAACTTCTTGCTGGTTTGGGCGCCCAGCAGAGGATCCGCTCCCATCATTGTTTATTGCATTTTAATGTTCAGCTCTTCGATTTTATTGTAATGGGAAGACATTTTGTTTGCTTCTGTAGCAGTACTCCTAAAATTGGTATTACCCATCAAATCTCAATCAATTCCTTCCTTTCTGGACTAATAATTCGTACAGTCCCATTTATAGAATTGACGTGCGAATCGATAAAGTGGACATACCATGCAACACATCAAAATATTGTCCTGCTTTCTTGCAATATGTAGTGGAATGTTGTCCAATGGGATGGTATTGCAATATTTATGCTTTTCGTTGACCGTTTTCCTATTTTTACAGAAGTAGACATTGTTTACAATGACCGTTGGTACGTTAATCGTAGCATATCTTGCAACACATCATAAATCTCAATCATTTGAGTGGGGGAATAGTGGGTTTGGGTGGACTGATGCAGATTTGTAGTTCCATCAACTCTCAATCAATTACTTCCTTTCTGGACAAATACTTCGTACGGTCTACCATTTTATAAAATTGACGTTCGAATCGATAAAGTGGACATAGCATGAAACACATTAAAATATTGTCCTGCTTTCTTGCAGTATGTAACGGAATGTTGTACAATGGGATGATATTGCAATATTTATGCTTTCCGTTGACCGTTTTACTGATTTTACAGAAGTAGACATTGTTTACAATAACCGTCTGTACTTTAATCATAGCATATCTTGCAACACACCATAAATCTCAATGATTTGAGTGGGGATATATAGTGGGTTTGGGTGGACTGACGCAGATTTGTAGTTCCATCAAATCTCTGTCAATTCCTTTCTTTCTGGACTAATAATTTGTACGGTTAACCATTTTATAGAATTGACGTTCGAATCGGTAAAGTGGACATACCATGCAACACATCAAAATATTGTCCTGCTTTCTTACAATATGTAGTGGAATGTTTTCCAATGGGATGGTATTGCAATATTTATGCTTTCCGTTGATTGTTTTCCTGATTTTACAGAAGTAGACATTGTTTACAATGACCGTCGGTACGTTAATCATAGCATATCTTGCAACACACCATAAACCTCAATCATTTGAGTGGGGGGTATAGTGGGTTTTGGTGGACTGATGCAAATTTGTAGTTCCAGCCAATCTCAATCAATTCCTTCCTTTCTGAACTAATAATTCGTACGGTCAACCATTTTATATAATTGACGTTCGAATCGGAAAAGTGGACATAGCATGAAACACATCAAAATATTGTCCTGCTTTCTTGCAGTATGTAGAGGAATGTTGTCCAATGGGATGATATTGCAATATTTATGCTTTCCATTGACCATTTTCCTGATTTTACAGTAGTAGACATTGTTTACAATGACCGTCGGTACGTTAATCGTAGCATATCTTGCAACACACTATAAATCTCAATTATTTGAGTGGGGGTATAGTGGGTTTGAGTGGACTGATGCAAATTTGTAGTTCCATCAAATCTCAGTCAATTCCTTCCTTTCTGGACTAATAATTCGTACGGTTAACCATTTTATAGAATTGACGTTCGAATCGGTAAAGTGGACATAGCATGAAACACATCAAAATATTGTCCTGCTTTCTTGCAGTATGTAGCGGAATGTTGTACAATGGGATGATATTGCAATATTTATGCTTTCCGTTGACCGTTTTCCTGATTTTACAGAAGTAGACATTGTTTACAATAACTGTCGGTACATTAATCGTAGCATATCTTGCAACACACTATAAATCTCAATTATTTGTGTGGGGGTATAGTGGATTTGGGTGGACTGATACAAATTTTTAGTTCCAGCAAATCTCAATCAATTCCTTCCTTTCTGGACTAATAATTCATACGGTCAACCATTTTATAGAATTAACGTTCGAATCGGTAAAGTGGACGTACCATGCAACACATCTAAATATTATCTTGTTTTCTTGCAATATATAGTGGAATGTTGTCCAATGGGATGGTATTGCTATATTTATGCTTTCCGTTGACCGTTTTCCTGATTTTACAGAAGTAGACATTGTTTACAATGACCGTCGGTACGTTAATCGTAGTATATCTTGCAACACACCATAAATCTCAATGATTTGAGTGGGGATATAGTCGGTTTGGGTGGACTGATGCAGATTTGTAGTTCCATTAACTCTCAATCAATTCCTTCCTTTCTGGACAAATACTTGGTACGATCAACCATTTTATAAAATTGTCGTTTGAATAAGTAAAGTGGACATACCATGCAACACATCAAAATATTGTCCTGCTTTCTTGCAGTATGTAGTGGAATGTTGTCAAATGGGATGTTATAGCAATATTTATGCTTTCCGTGGACCGTTTTCCTGATTTTACAGAAGTAGACATTGTTTACAATGACCGTCGGTACATTAATCGTAGCATATCTTGTAACACATTATAAATCTCAATTATTTGAGTGGGGTTATAGTGGGTTTGGGTGGACTGATGCAAATTTGTAGTTCCATCAAATCTCAATCAATTCCTTCCTTTCTGGACTAATAATTCGTACGGTCAACCATTTTATAGAATTGACGTTCGAATTGGTAAAGTGGACATACCATGCAACACATCAAAATATTGTCCTGCTTTCTTCCAGTATGTGGTGGAATGTTGTCCAATGGGATGGTATTGTAATATTTATGCTTTCCGTTGACCGTTTTCCTGATGTTACAGAAGCTGACATTGTTTGCAATGACCTTCGATACGTTAATCGTAGCATATCCTGCAACACACAATAAATCTCTATTATTTGAGTGCGGGTAGAGTGGGTTTGGGTGGACTGATGAAAATTTGTAGTTCCGTAAACTCTCAATCAATTCCTTCCTTTCGGGACTAATAATTCGTACGGTCAGTCATTGTATAGAATTGATGTTCGAATCGGTAAAGTGGACATACCATGCAACACATCAAAATATTGTCCTGCTTTCTTCCAGTATGTAGTGCAATGTTGTCCAATGGGATGGTATTGGAATATTTATGCTTTCCGTTGACCGTTTTCCTGATTTTACAGAAGTAGACATTGTTTACAATGACCGTCGGTACGTTAATCGTAGCATATCTTGCAACACACCATAAATCTCAATCATTTGAGTGGGGGAATAGTGGGTTTGGGTGACTGATGCAGATTTGTAGTTCCTTCAACTCTCAATCAATTAATTCCTTTCTGGACAAATACTTCGTACGGTCAACCATTTTATAAAATTGACGTTCGAATCGGTAAAGTGGACATACCATGCAACACATCAAAATATTATCATGCTTTCTTGCAGTAAGTCGTGGAATGTTTTCCAATGCGATGATATTGCAATATTTATGCTTTCCGTTGACCGTTTTCCTGATTTTACAGAAGTAGACATTGTTTACAATGACCGTCGGTACGTTTATCGTAGCATATCTTGCAACACACCACAAATATATTTCATTTAAGTGGGGGAATAGTGGGTTTGGGTGGACTGATGCAGATCTGTTGTTCCATCAAATCTCTATCAATTCCTTCCTTTCTGGACTAATAATTCGTACGGTCAATCATTTTATAGAATTGACATTCGAATCGGCAAAGTGGACATACCATGCGACACATCAAAATATTGTCCTGCTTTCTTGAAATATGTAGTGGAATGTTGTCCAATGGGATGGTATTGCAATATTTAGGCTTTCCGTTGACCATTTTCCTGATTTTACAGAAGTAGACATTGTGTACAATGACCGTCGGTACGATAATCAACATAGTTTGCAACACACTATAAATCTCAATCATTTGAGTGGGGTAATAGTGGGTTTGGGTGGACTGATGCAGATTTGTAGTTACATCAACTATCATTCAATTCCTTCCTTTCTTGTCAAATACTTCGTACGATAAACAATCTTATAGAATTGACGTTCGAATCGGTAAAGTGGACATACCATGCAACACATCAAAATATTGTCCTGCTTTCTTGCAATATGTAGTGGAATGTTGTCCAATGGGATGATATTGGAATATTTATGCTTTTTGTTGACCTTTTTCCTAATTTTACAGATTTAGACATTGTTTACAATGACCGTCGGCACGTTTAACGTAGCATATCGTGTAACACACCATAAATCTCAATCATTTGAGTGGGGGAATAGTGGGTTTGGGTGGACTGATGCAGATTTGTAGTTCCATCAACTCTCAATCAATTCCTTCCTTTCTGGACTAATAATTCGTACGGTCAACCATTTTATAGAATTGACCGTTTTCCTGATTTGATATCATTCCAACCAAATTCACCTTTTCCCGACCAAATAAGTGAGATTTATGATGTGTTGCAAGATATGTTACGATTATCGTATCGACGGTCAATGTGAAACGTGACAAACCTTATCCATCTCAACCTTAGTTTGTGGAATTTTTTTCTTAAATTTTATTTATCTCAATACAAGAAGACAACAAATAAAAATTCATTTCCATTATTTTCATTAAAAGAAAATGATATAAATTAGAATAAAAATATTAAAAAAGAAAAGAGAGTGTTTTGATTTTAATTTCAATATATTTTGATATTGGACTCTATTTGTAGAGAATTTTATTTTATTTGTTTTGATATATATTTTATATTTTTTAATATATATTATTTACAATATATACAAATTTAAATATATCAAAAATAATATTTTCTTACCCAATAAGCATTGGACATGTGGCAATATAATCTCAATCCAACCTAGGCTATCGGCCCCCGTTAGAGTGCAAATTTTTTATTTTTCCTTTTTTCTTAAATTTTCTTTTTGTCCTCTTCTTGTGACCCAGGTGACTAGGGAACCAATATTGTCATAGATTAATCAATGTGAGAATACCACAATATACCCATTTTTAACTTTAAAAATTTTATTTTACCCATATCTACTTTAAAATATCTTTTATACCCAATTTATAATAAAAGACCTATATACCCTTACAAAATGGGTATAAAAGATTTAATAACTTTGAATTGAGTCCCATTTTATTCTCATAACTACACTACCCTCATATAGGGGGTAGATTAGACTTTATAAACTATTTAATAGGTAAATAAATATAAATGGAGAGAGGGAGAGAATTTGTATTTTAAATATTAGAGTGAATTTTTTAATTAGTATTTTTGTATAAATTTTTTTTATTAATCAATATTGTCATCGATTAATCAACACTTATTGCTATTATAATTGAAAAAAGTAAAATATTTTCTCAATTATACTTAAGAGTTACATGAAATGTCCCACTCGAAAAGTATATCATTAAATGAAGTCAACGTCTGTTACAAAAAATCTATACATCTAATATCATCGGTAGAATAATCGATTAAAAATTTATCCCGCATTTTCTATTAGTAGAAAAACTTGGTTGTCTTTAGGAAAACCGGAAAAACCCATCTATATTAAACTGTCCGGTTCTCCTTGCAGATCTGCGGTGAGAAACTGGAGGATTCGTACAGAGATTGTGAAGTTACACCTCGTACACAAGGATATAGCTCCTCCCTGCCACCCAATAGCTGGATATTCATTAGACTCTCATAGTTTCACCGGGAATTAGCTCCATCCTGCAACCTAACCAAAGGTCAGTACTGAGGACGACCCATTGCTATCCTCAAAAACATCAGATTTACTCTTGGAGGAAGATTCTTTTAACATAAGGCTAATAATTTGGGAGGCAACCTCAATATTTAGTTTGTATTAATTCCGTACAGAGATCGACTATTTATAGGAAATTAAAGCTGGGGGTATGAATGCAAAATGTAGACCCGTTTGCACCATAAACTATACATATATATATATAATATGCAGGTCATGCAAACGGTACTGTTGAGAACAAATAATGGCATAATTTTCAAGGTGACAAGTAAGTTATATTTTGATACATGGCATATTTTAATAGGATGTTGTGATATCAATGTTTAGCATGTTAAATTTTATATTTTAAATAATTATTTAGAAAAAAATTTATACCAAAATTGATATTTTTTTTTTCAATAAATAGAGATCGATATTGATACATTTTATATCACAACCCCATATTCTTAAATTAATATTTTTTTAATCACAACCCCATACTCTCTTTTCTTTTTTAATATTTTTACTCTAATTTATATCATTTTCTTTTCATGAAAAGAATTGAAATGAATTTTTATTGGTTGTCTTCTTATATTGAGATAAATAAAATTTGAGACGATGAACCATTTTATAGAATTAGCGTTCAAATCGGTAAAGTGTACATACCATGCAACACATCAAAACGTAGTCCAGATTTCTTTCAATATGTAGTGGAATGATGTCCAATGGGATGATATTGCAATATTTGTACTTTCCGTTGACCGTTTTCCTGATTTTATAAAAGTAGACATTGTTTCCAATGACCGTCGGTATGATAATAATAACATATCTTGCAACACATCATAAATCTCAATAATATAGTTGGGGTACGGTGGGTTTGGTTGGACTTATATCAGTTCGTAGAACTCAGAATCCTCAATCAATTCCTCACTTTCTGGACTAATCCTTCAGACGGTCAACCATTTTATAGAATTGGCATTCAAATCAGTAAATTGAACATACCATGCAACACATCAAAACGTAGTATTGAAATTGCAAATAATGCATGGGAATACCTCTGTTTATTCACGCGCCTATTATTAATTTGAGTATGTATTATTTTTTATGTATTTATATTCCTGTAATATTGAAATTGTTATAAATTTTAAGTATGTTGTAATTTTTTTATTATGATTAGAAATTTTTAAAAATTAAAAGTTGTATATTTATAATACTAAAAATAGGAAATAAAAGATATAATTTTTGTGAAAATTTTATTTTGATTTAAAGGTCCCTTTATCAACTTTTTTTTAATTAACATTCATATTCAAATTTATCACAATCACAATTATTTCACTTGAATTATTCACTTGACTTTTCAAACACACTAAAAAGTAGAAAAAGCACACATCATATAGAGTACATAAATGTAGAAAAAGCTGTGATGTGTAGTCATGTCAACGAGTTATGTCAACGAGTTTATGCATATATATGGGTGTACCCTGTAGGAGAGGACCGCTCAAATTGTAGGAGAGGACAGCCTCAAGGAATATTACACAAAAGTATAAAATAAAAATTCAATTGAGAAAATCCATCTTCACGGTTCACTGCTGAATGAGAACCAATACATACACGTTTTTCAAGAAAGTTAATGGACACAACACTTTTTTATTGGTGCTGAAAATTTTAATTTAAATAGCAATATTTAAATGTTATATTTAAGATAATTATTAATAAAAATTAAAATTAAAATTATATCAAAATTTATATTTTTTTCTCTACAAATAGAGATCAATATTGATATATTTATTTACAATATTGTATATAAATTTCTGCAATTTATATTTTATTATTGGTTGTGAACCGATAACTCAACCCAACTTCATTTTTTTTAATACTCTCAGCCACAATCAAATGTAAACAATGTCTACTTCTGTAAAATATTTGACGTAAGAAAAATTAAAAGTGAGGAAGTGATTGAGGATTAAGGGAATTATACTTTGATATCATTCCAACCAAACCCACCATTCCCCAAACCAAATGAATGAGATATGTGATGTGTTGCAAGCAGGGTTGCATAGGTGCGGGAGTACGGGTGCGGGTGCGATAGGATACGAGTGCGGGGATTTTATTTTTTGAAAATTTTAGGGTGCGATACGGCAATGATACGTTTATTTATTAATATTTTATTATATATATATATATATATATATATATATATATATCAAGAAATTATTCAAATATCATCAACAATTTATCATAAAAGTTTTAAATAAAAATTCAATCAATCTAAAACTAAAATAAATCTTGCAATTTAAGTCACTACTTAACTAAGTTCAGAAAGTTCAAATAAAATTCAAATAATATATAACATAATTGACCTAATTCGAATTATCGTTCATCATTATTCGGTCACCAAATAAAATAGTCATGTTTAATAAATAACACTACTTCAATTTAAGTAAAACTTAAATTTAAAAAAATATTCAAATTCATACTTAATAGTTCATATTCATATACTACGCACAAGTAAAAATTCAAAATATTTGAAAAATAGTTCACAACTCCAAAATAAAATCACATATTAAAAAATATATTTTAATTTTATTAATGAATATTAATATTATTTAATATTCTTTTGTTGTATCGCATTTTTTATTCTTTTTTTTGTGATTTTAATATTATTTAATATATTGATTTTATTTATATTTAATTTTACTTTCAAAAAAAAAAAAAACTTAATTTTATTTGAAAAATAAACCCAGCCGCACCCTCCGCGTATCAGATTCTTCGATAAGACGAATCCGATACGCGTATCCTAAAAAAAAATTTTAAAAATTCTCAGGGATACGCCACGTGGCGTATCCCGTGCGAATCCTACGCGAATCGCACCCGCACCCGCACCCTTCGCGTATCCGATACTGCATACTTATTTTTTTTGAAGAATCCGTGCATTATAGGTTGCAAGATATGTTACGATTATCGTATCGACGGTCAATGTAAATAATATCTACTTCTGTAAAATTAAGAAAATGATCAACGGAAAGCATAAATATTGCAATACCATCCAATTGAAAAACATTCCACCCATTCCACCCATTCTACTTCTTTCTATTGTAATAGTATGAATTTTTAATTAGTTGCCGTATTTCTTTCCATCACAGACTGTAGTCGTTGTAATATTACTCATCGTATTTCTTTCCATTAAATAAATAAAAATATTTAATTATTTATTATTTATCTAAAAGTTAGATGATTAATATAGTTAATAAATTAAATTATTAATGAAATAAATATGATATTAATTAAAGTGGGTCCTCAAAAAATTTACTTTTCAGGTTTAAAAAACATTTTTTATAAAAGAATAATTTAGACATTTTACTTTTTTTTCTGGAAGGAAAACACCCCCTTCAACACAGCACACCAGCCCAAACACACACTATGCGCATTCATATTTCTTTAAAATGGGTAAAAAACAGTATAGTGGGTAACAGTGGGTATTTTTCATTTTCTTCCTTTATTTAATGTGTGTGAACTTGTCCTTGTTACAAGCTACCAATAAAGATGGTCGGCGTAGCCTGTAGATGAAGTGTAGACACATTAATTTCACTTTTGACTTGTGCATTAAATAGTTTGGATTTATCTCTTGAACAAGGAGATCATATGACCAAGGAGATCATACGACGTTCGGCACGTATGTGGGGGTTTGTTGAGTAGTAAAATTAATTTTAAAATTTGATTATAAAATAATTGGGCTTGAATTTGCCAACGTAAATAATCCTCCCTCCTTTACTAACTATTTTGCACATTTTCTATTTTGGATTGCCCCAAATCAATTTGCACACTACTTAAAAGGAAAACATTGATTTCGTGCACACTCACAAAATTTTTCACACATTTACCTATATACCACAATTTTATTTAAAAAATATATTTTTCTTAAACCGTGCGCCATCACAGGGGTGCAAATACCTCTGGAACGGAGGGAGTACTAAGGGGCATTTGGTATAATTGTAAAGAATGAAAAGGTAATAGGAATAAAAAAGGTATGGAATGAAAGACATAGTTCTCAAATAGTTGTACTATGGTAGATTACTCAGTTTTTTGGAATCAAAGTCATAGTAGAGTCATTCCAAACACACACTCTGACTTTGATTACCATTACTCACCTCCAAAAATCCTCAACCAAATTTTTTATATTTATTTATATTAATAAATTACCACACTTATTTTGTGACGCAATAGTGGGGCTCATCCTCCACTAAATAGAGCAACGTTAATTTTTTTAATAATTTAGTACATATTTTTTATTTTATGCCAATAATATCAATTTTATTTAAATATTTATTTACACACTATATTATTCAAGGAAATAATGTCTTGTTGTGTGTAGTAATATTTTCATAGATTAGTAGTAGTGATTCAATTGAGTAGTAATTGTGATCAATTGATTAGTAATAGTAGTTTCATTGATTAGTAATGGAGGTTACATTGATTAATAGATGAGGTTTGTTTGATTAGTTTCATTTCGAGCAAAGAACTAAACACTAATTTTCATTGATTTGTTTGCTTACTAGAGGCACGACATTTAAAATATAAACACGTGGCCCTTTATACAACCCCCACCCCCGGGCTATCGGCTCAACCATGTTTTGGGCTGTAAAAGTAAAAATATTATTGTTTGTTTATGTAATGTAAATGTGGACCCTGTGGAGAGTAGATGAATTGGATAAAATTAAGAATAGTGGATATGTGTATTCGATCAATTCGATACGGACAACTGTAATTTTAAAATATTTACAACATGAAATAATTTACCGAACAATTGCATATAAAAAGAGCTATGGCATGGTCCTTAAATTCTCACAATCACATAATATTCTCGCAAAATCTTAAATCTAATATCCATTCTCATTCTCATAGCTCCTAAAGGTGTACCTAGGGCTGCACTTAAACAAGATGGAGTATTTTTTAACTCCATATGGACTAGATATATTGAAACATGTTTTATCTCACTTTTGGTCGGATGCACCGAAAATCTGACATGGTTGCCAGGTTGTGGGAATGAGGAGGCGATACGTTCATCTGGGGAGCACGCGAACCGAATCTGTGGGAAAACATTTCAAAATGACATTTATCGGGCTCAAGTAAAAAAATTGCACAAACGCTACAAAACATGGAAGTGGCTCCTTAATCAGCCAAATGTTAACTATGTGCAATCGGAGAATAGGGTGTATTGCACCGACACGGTTTGGACACATCTCATATCAGTGAGTCATCTATCCTATGCTTTGAACAATTTAATACTAAATAGATGCCATGTTGTCTAAACTTAATTTCTTTTGTAGCAAAATAAATTAGCTGCTGCTTATTACTTCGAAGGCGAGGGCTCTTTTTCAAGCCTTGAAAGGCTATTTGGAGATGCACCAATGCCCTTAGTAAGCCTGCATTGGAATTCCGTGATCAATATTTCAAGTGATGTGCGCGCGGATAATATTTTAGTGATCAATATTATAAGTGACACAGAACGAGTTGAGGCCGAGGTAAACGAGGAACAGTCTTTGGACACATCTTCGAATGCATTTTGGAATGAGGAGGCGTGTATGGATGTCCACTCTGGAGGAAGTAGTGCGCATGTGGTGGCTCCACATGATTCCACGTCCGTGCAGTCGACGAATTTGCCAGTTCAACTCGAGAAAAACCAACAGCCTCGTGAGGAAGGCACATCAAGTCGTCGTTCTCATCGTCGCCGCATGCAAAATATGAGCTCAATATCATCATGGTCCCCAACACGTAATGATTGATGTTTTTCCTTTTTTTTTATGGCTATTTTGCCTAATTTCCCCTTTATTTTAATCTGCTTAATGGTGACAAGAATTACAATCAATTAGCTTAAACATTACAACAAGTATTAAATCAAGCTAAAATCTGCTTAAACATTACAACAAGTATTAAATCAAACGAGTAAATCAGCTTAAACATTACGAAAAGTATTAAATCGGCAAATTGCGCAGAATGAAATATTTACGAATAAATAGGGAAGAACAGGCATGATATCTCGCAATGCAATTATGAATAAGAAATTTTTTCCAGATCACCACATAATATCAAGATTTCAGAGCATATTAGCCATAGGAGAAGGTCATTAACAGCAATATACTCCTTAACTACTGTCCATGCTGCTTCCAAATAAAATTGTAAAAACTCAACTCAATGCCTGTAGGCTGTAATTCGGATATATTTCCTAAAATATCGTCAAATCGAAGAGAGGACCTGAAAAATTCTTCATTCTTCCTCCCAATTTCTGACTTTCCTTTCTGAATCACCCTTTGATTGAAATTTTGTAGCAAGTCCGGCGACGTTAACAGCGGAAGAGGTTGGGCGGCTCGCGAACTTGGGCAAGAAAGCCCTAAAAAAGTAAAAAAGTTGTGCGAGATGATTCACTCTTGTCATATTTTTTATTGCTTATTTTTTTGTATGTTTAATTTAAGGGCTTTCTGTAATATTTTCAAACTAGTTATTCACTCTTGTCATTCACATATTGATAGTATTTTAATTTAGGGGAGGAATTTATTAGTAGATTAATAGATCACTTGATGATCTTTTAACAATACCTTAAAAAATAATACTCCTACTATATAATTAATATTATTTGAAAATTAATAGTATAAAATAATGGCCAAATAATAGAAGTAAAAAAAGAAAAGAAGAAAGAAAAAGGAAATGACTAACCATCCTCCAAAATTAGGATCAAGGACATCTCCAATGTAAATGTTTGTTTGAGACTAGCATGGATGGACGTAGGACTTTGCGATCACGTTATACACGAGTTTGTGATGTAACATTCGGATTTCACATCCCAAACTCAATCCACATATAAAAATACCTATTAAACCTATTATTACTCTTTTCAACACAGCACTCATAAAATACCTATTATATCTATTATTATACCTATAAAATCAATCATTATCACACTTTGATTTGACATAAAGTAATATCTACCCTACTAAAATTCCAAAACAAACACACACTTTTACTATTCATCAAGGTTTTCACGTCTCAGGATTTCAAAGTAATTACTTGTTACGACCCCTTAAATCCCAAAACAAACATACCTAAATGTCCTCCATTTTGAAGTATAGAGTGCTCTATATCAAAAATCTTCTTCAACAATAACACTCTATATTATTATATTTTTTTTCTTTCTTTCAATTAACTTAATACATTTAAATTATTAATAATTTATGTAATGTATTATTAAATTACTAAATTAATTTTTTCAACTCAATGAAATGGTATTGAGAATTTAATTTATATTTTTTGGTCGGATAAAGTAATATTAATAATTTAAAAGTATTGGATTTTATGTATATTTTAAATTTATAATATTGATCAATTTGTGCATTAATAATGCCAATGTTAAACCTTCCATTACAAGATTCATGTTCATTAACAACTCTCGCGCATAGCCTGTCCTTGCGCTTTTGGTGCTCAAGGTACGTTTCACTGATTCAATTATTTGTTAATTGGTTAATTTTAACTCGAGTGACTTAAAATTTCCAGGCTTGAGGTTTTAGATTAGCAGTCACAACATGTCTTCATTTGTCTATGTGGTGGTGGATATGAATGAGTGCATCACCAAACTGGTACGTTTATCAATATTGGGAGGAATTCTTTTTTAGCCAAACTACCATGTTGGCTTCTTTGCGTAAATGCTATCGAATGTTTATGTGCGCAGCAAATTCCTTCTGCAGTTGTCAAAATCATCCTTTGGTTTTCACATCGCCGATGATGAGACTCACAGAACACCAACCCCAAAACTGTGGGGTTGAATGGAACGTGAGGTGTGAATGGAGAGAAGGGTCGGTCTTCCTCACCAATGGTTGGGGAAAATTTGTCAAGGATATTGACTTGAGACAAGGAGATGTACTCAAATGCGAAATTCTTGATCTGAGTTCGTTGTTTGTCACGAGTTATGATTTAACTGGAGCCCAAAAAATGCCTCCCCAGGGTGAGCTTGCATTGAAATTTTTGTGTGAGATTATTTCATAAATTCCATGATTAAAATTTTAAATAATATATGAAGTGTTTCCTATGTGTTTAACGAAATGCGTCTCACAGAAGATGAGCCCATGGATGATGGTGGAGAGGAAGCTGATGAGGTGGATGGTATGAATTTGTATTGAATGTAGTATTGATTGAATTAATTTATTTTTTGTTTGTTCTTATATATCCTATTCCAGTTGAGCTTACTTATGACTTGTTGGGACAATCTGAGTATTTTGATTAGATCCCAAAACCCCTGATGAATTTGCCTAAGTACAGTTGTTCCGGATTGTCTAGTTCAGGATAGTTAGGTTAGGAATTCAGTTCAAGGGGAACGTGCTGAAGACTGAAGAATATTTGAGTCGACCCAATTTACTGAAGTCTGAAGTACAATCTATCCTGAAGAAGTCAGAGCCAGTCTTGCTGAAGATTGCCTAAACTGAAGCTGAAGAACTAAGCCTGATGATCCGTCCTGAAGACAATCCGGAAGTATCATTGGCTGATGTTTCTACTGAGTACACTAAGCATACTCAGGACAAAACTTAGTCAGTGAAGAGTAAGTGTAACCTATCAGGCTGTGCTGAATGCACATAAGACCTGACTTAGGCCTTGGTTCAGTTTACCTGAATCATGTAAGTCCAAAGCAAAAAGGTTACACATATTGGGCTGAATAACCTATCAGGCTGTGCTGAATGCACATAAGACCTGACTTAGGCCTTGGTTCAGTTTACCTGAATCATGTAAGTCCAAAGTAAAAAGGTTACACATACTGGACTGAATAACCTATCAGGTTGTGCTGAATGCACATAAGACCTGACTTGGGCATTGATTCAGTTTACCTGAATCATGTAAGTCCAAAGCAAAAAGGTTGTTTATGCTATGGGACAAGAGACAAAGAGAATGTCAGTAAGACTCCGATAAAGACAAACATTCAGGATGAGTTTTTAACAAGAGACTCAGAGTATTGAATGTACGAGGAAGGACAAGTGTCAGATTGTCAACTAGCCGTTTGTACGGAGAGCCAATGATCTTTCGACAAGCATGTACGGAGTCTGCGAAGCAGTTAATGCTGCATTTAATGCGTCTCAGAGTTGCAGGCGGCGGGACAAAATTGCCAGATTAAGCATGGTGATTAGGTCAACAGTACATCTAGCCTGCAACCACCCTAAAATAGGAAAGATTTGGGTAGATCTCCTCCAATGGATCTATTTTGAATCTTGACTATAAATACAGAGAGCCTTGCACCCATTCAAGGCTAACGAGAAATTTCCAAGTGAAAGCTCTCAAGAATCCAAGCACTCAAAGCATACTTTGAACAACACTCTGCAATTAAATTTCCCTAGTGTTGTAGTAGGATTCACTCTGTATTTGCTTAGTTCTGATAGCTATAATCTTTAGCATTGCTTTGTATTGCTAGGGCTATCCTTAGTTGGAAACCAAGAATACCAAACCACTCAAGGTGTGAGATTGGTTGGTTAGAAGGACTGGGACTTGTAAAACGCCCAGGGGTCAGTTCCTAAGAGAGGAAGTTGGCTATTCGTGTCCCTTGGCACGTAAAACCCAAGTACCTATCCTCAGGGTTTTGAGGGTAGCTTCCTGTTAAATCAGGTCGTGGACGTAGGAGTTGGTTATCTCCGAACCACGTTAAAAAGACCCTTGTGTGCTGATTTACATTCTTGTTCAGGATCATAACTGTCATCATACTAAACTGAAAATTCTACATTGTTCTTATATTCAGGACTGAATCAATCATCCTGAATCTTAATACTGTGCACTCAGCCTTAACCACCAGTTTACTAAGCAAACTCAGAGAAAACGTTTTCAGAAACTAAAACGAGTAGAAACTAAGGGCTCACTTTCCGCACGTACTCTAGCTTATTGAGATAGTAATCCAACTGACTAGCTTCCGAGCGGTCAGTAGGTTTGTTATCTCTACTGAGCTTCTGAGCACTTTACTCACACTCAGCTTATCTGACTCGTTACTGAATTGGCCCTACTGCACCTGTGGACCTTCAACTTACTGAGTAATTTAGGAAATCCTGACTGAGCGTGTTAGAGCATTTTTCTGAGTCTTTCGAAAAAATCTGACATCAGTGTATTCCCCCCATACACTGATTATACTCGTTTCGGGACCAACATGACTTTTTTATTCTCTATAGCGATAATGGCCGCTACACCTTGGTTATGGGATCGAGAGGATGATTTATGTCTCATGTCGAAGTGCTTTAGCCAGTGGTTGGAGAGCAAGCCCTTTGGAAGAGCTTTCAACACTGCAGAGTGGATTCGAATTACCAAGGCATTCTAAAAAGATCCAAGGTACATGGGGGAGTGCCTATATAACACTGACGAACTCCAACAAAGGTTTGGTTACCTCAAGCGTGCATGGGTGGTAATGGAGAAAGTGCAGAGTCGTACTGGTGTTAAATGGGAGCATTGGGAAGAAAGACCAATTGTGTCTGATTCTCAGATGCGGTCAATGTGTGAGGTAAATTTTAGTTGTTTAGTAACACAAGTTTAAACATACGGTACCATTATCAAACAATGAAATACTATTATGTCCATATTTATGTCAGGAGTTCTGCAGATTCAAGATCATACTCAAGCGTGGATTGCCGGCTATGTTTTTGATGAGGGATATGTTTGCCACCATGAAGTGACGTCTTGGAATTGTGTAGTGTGCAATGGACAATTTGATGTTGGTATCTGAAATTGTTTGTGTAAACAATCTCCATTTTGCTGTAGTTTCGTCATATTATGACTACACTAGCTTAAATATTTTTCTTAACTCTTATTAAGTTTAATTTATATAATTTTAAACTTAATAATTACATATTTCTTTATATTTTTTATACTATTATTTTTCAAATAATATTAATAATTTCTTAATTAAAAATATCATATTCATTTATAGAATATAATTAAATTTAAGGGATTAAAGATTTATAAGCCCAATAACTTTGCTTCATTTTGAATTTGATCCACATGAATTACACATTTTGATATTGGTACTGTAAGTTTAAAAATATTTTGATTTTGGTCCTTTTACAATCTGTAAGTTTCTAAAAGGATCAAAATCAAATATTTTACAGGACCAAAATCAAAATGTATAATTTATGTGGACCAAATTCAAATCTGTGACAAGTTCTAGGACTAAAAAAACTTTAGTCCCTAAATTTAATAACATGATACAATAATCTATTATTTATGATTTAATTTGTTATACATATTCTCGTTCAATGGCAGAACGGGCCAGTCTGGTATTTCACAATCGATACTAATAATATTGAATTATTATTATTATTTAATTTTAGTACACCCACTATTTATTTAAATTTCGAGCAAAAAAAGTACCGAAAAATAAAAGAAAAATTATTTACAGTTTTACACCCACCTCTTAATTTTAACAACTGCGGAATATTTTTGTATATTCCCATTTTTTTAAAGAATCAGAAGAATGAAGATGCAAGAAAAAAATTGGAATATATAATACTATCACTTTTTCAATACTAAAGATATTGCAAAGAACAATAATTTATATGCAGCAAGATATGTTACGATTATCGTACCAGAGGTCATTAGAAAGCACAAATATTGCAATACCATCCCATTGGACAACATTCCACTAAATATTGAAAGAAAGCTGGACTAAGTTTTGATGTGTTGCATGGTATGTTCACTTTACCGATTTGAACATCAATTCAATAAAATGGTTGACCGTCTGAAGGATTAGTCCAGAAAGTTAGGAATCCATTAAGGAATCATGGTTTTAAACATTGATAAAGGTCCAACCAAACCCACCATACCCCCAACCAAATTGTATGATTTATGATGTGTTGCAAGATATGTTGCGATTATCGTACCGCCGGTCAACGCAAAGCACAAATAATTGACCGTGTGAATGATTAGTCCAGAAAGTGAGGAATTGATTTAGGATTCACGATCCTACACATTGATAAAGGTCCAACCAAACCCACCATTCCCCCAACCACATAATTTAGATTTATCATGTGTTGCAACATATATTACGATTATCGTACCGGTGGTCATTGGAATAGTGTGTTGCAAGATATGCTACGAGTAACGTACCGACGGTCATTGTAAACAATGTCTACTTCTGTAAAATCAGGAAAATAGTCAACGGAAAGCATAAATATTGCAATACCATCCCATTGGACAACATTCCACTACATACTGCAAGAAAGCAGGACAATATTTTGATGTGTTGCATGGTATGTCCACTTTACCGAATCGAACGTTAATTTTATAAAATGGTTGACCGTACGAAGTATTTGTCCCGAAAGGAAGGAATTGATTGAGAGTTAATGGAACTAAAAATTTGCATCAGTCCCCCCAAACCCACTATACCCCCACTCAAATAATTGAGATTTACAGTGTGTTGCAAGATATGCTACGATTAACGTACCGACGGTCATTGTA